>JAJEJO010050041.1:804466-917767 GCA_020662805.1 Glaucomys volans | reverse complement strand
ATCAAGAACACAGGCAACAACAGGTGTTGGCGAGGATGTGGGGAAAAGGGTACACTCATACATTGCTGGTGGGAGTGCAAGTTGGTGCAGCCACTCTGGAAAGCAGTGTGGAGATTCCTTAGAAAACTTGGAATGGATCCACCATTTGACCCTGCTATCCCACTCCTTGGCTTATACCCAAAGGACTTAAAATCAGATTGCCTCAGTGATGCAGCCACATCAATGTTCATAGCTGCTCAATTCACAATAGCTAGATTATGGAATCAACCTAGATGCCCTTCAGTAGATGAATGGATAAAGAAACTGTGGTATATATACACAATGGAATATTACTCAGCCATAAAGAAGAATAAAATTATGGTATTTGTAGGTAAATGGATGATGTTGGAAACTCTTATGCTAAGTGAGATCAGCCAATCCCAAAAATCCAAAAGCCGAATGGTCTCTCTGATATATGAATGATGATGCATAATGTGGGGGGGAAAGATGGCAAGAATGGAGGAAAGATAGCTAGCATAGAGGGAAGGGAGGGGTGGGGGCGGGTGGGGGGTAAAATTAATAACAGAGTGTGTGACAGATACCATTGCCCTGTGTAAATGCATGAACGTACAGATGGTGTGACTCTACTTTGTGTACAACCAGTGAAACAATAGCTGTACTCCATTTGTGTTCAATGAATCAATAAGTAAATAAAAAAAAAAAAAAAAAGAATACAAACTTCAATAGGTGTTGGTGAGGATGTGAGGGAAAAGGTACACTCATACATTGCTGGTAGAAATGCAAATTAGTGCAACTATTATTGAAAGCAATATGAAGATTCCTCAGAAACTTAGAATGGAACCACCATTTGACCCAATTGTCCCACGCCTCAGTTTTTACCCAAAGGACTTAAAATCAGCATACTACAGTGACGCAGCCACATCAATGTTTATCGCAGCTCAATTCCCAATAGCTAAACTATGAAACCAATCTGGTGTCCTTCAACAGATGAATGTATAAAGAAAATATGGTATATATATACAATGGGATATTATTCAACCTTAAAGAAGAAAGAAATTATGGCATTTGCTGGTAAATGGATGGCGTTGGAGAATGTCATGCTACGTGAAATAAGCCAATCCCCCCAAACCAAAGGCCGAATGGTTTCTCTGATATGTGGATGCTAATTCACAATAAGGGGGTGGTGCTAGGGAAGAATAGAGTTACTTTGGGTTAGGTAGAGGGGAGTGAAGGGAGGGGAGGAATATGGGGGTAGGGAGGACAGTAGAATGAATCTGACATTATTACACTATGTACATATGTGACTACACGACCCATGTGATTCTACTTCAGGTACAACCAGAGGAATGAGAAATTATGCACCACTTATGTATGATGTGTCAAAATGCATTCTACCATCATGTATAACTAATTAGAATAAATTAAAAAGGTAAAAAAAAAAAAACAGGAAAGAAGGATTGATTCTGAAGATCTGGTGCCAACCCAGTAGAAGGTGAGAACCAGTGAACAGTGAAAACAGAGGGAGGGAAACTCTTAAGCAATAGTAGAGTACAATTTTTCCAAATCAAAAAGAGATGTATCTTCAAATTAAAAAAATAGGATAACTCGAAAAGGAACTCTCACCTGTACAAACGGAATTTCAAATCACCAAGGACAGACAGTGAGAAAAACCTTTTACCCAGAGAAAAATCTCTAACCCTAAGGAAGAGGGGCAAACACAAACAACATACATATGGAGAGAGAGAGAGAGAGAGAGAGAGAGAGAGAGAGAGAGAGAACCTAAAATGGAATTAAAATTACATCGTGTATTTTTGATGGCAGCAAATACAAGAGGACAATTGAGCATTACACTTAATTATCTGAAGAAAATAGCTTGAAAATATAATTCTGTATTCAGAAAAGTTATGTGTGCAGACAATATAGAATTTACCTGATGTGAGAAATGAAAAATCTATCCCCAGATTCTTTGTGAATTACCAGAAAACATATTTCAGCAAGAAAAAGGTAAACCCCAAAAGTAGAAAAAAGATGCAAGACACAACTGAAGGTGCAAATGACTAAGTTGGTACAATATTGGTTACATTAAGTAAGTAAACACAATAAAATACCATGTATCATTTATGGTACACATGTAGATATGGTATAATATAAAACCATACACACATGTATAGGGAGGATGCATATCAAATTCAGAATAAAGGTCACTTCTGGGAAATGAAGGGATAATAAGATTGGGAATGAGTCCAAAGGGGGATTCAATTATATAGGTAATTTTTTATTTCTTAAAAAAAAAAAAAGATCTTGAGCAAATGCACCTAAGTGCTAACATCTGTTAAATCTAGGTATTGAAAACATAGAATTTGTTATGTTTTACCATTTTCATTACATTTGGAATTTTTCAGAATTATTTTAAAGAGTGGACTGCAAGTGAGGAAGTGGAGAAAGCTTTGTGTACTAAAGGAAGCAGTCTGGTAGAGGGGAGACTGAGATAAAGGTGGGCAGATCTCAGTGAAGAAGACAAGATGGAAAGAATTCAGATGATGGCATTCAGGAGATGCCACCCTAAAATATGGCACCTTGGAATTGAAGAAACAACAAAACAGCAGACTCAGGAAGATCACTCTCACCTTCCCCTCACCCTTCCCCTCTGAAATAGGTCATAAGACCTTCATTCCAGAGGTGCCCTCCTTATACCTGGAGGACAGGAATATCCTTATTTCTGAAGACACAAGGTCATGGAGAAGAACCTGAACCAACAAGTTTTGTTAAGTTCCTCCCAGTGAGCACCATTAAACCACGCCTTCTTTTTCCAATCATGCTTCTCCACAACTACCCACTTCCTCAAACAGCATAAACAATATACAGGTTTCCTTGGTCTTCATTTCCGATGCTTTTTGTTTCGTGTAAAACTCAAATAGATTCATACGCTTTTCTCCTATTCATATGCTTTCTCCACCTGACTTTGGTTATAGGGTGCCCAGTCATGAATGTAAGATGAGAAAGCAAGATTTCTTTTCCCTACGCAGCATCTAAGGAAGCTTTTGCCTTTCATAGCAGCAAGGAGTCACTTCTTCCTCTTGAATGCCAGGGAAGAAATGAAAGTAGAGATCCTGGTGGATTTTCTGGGATGTGGTGGTGAAGATATAAAGCAGTTTGCCTAAGATCTAATCCATTTGATCAGTGATAGAGAAATTAAAACTATGACTGGAGAGTGCACCAAGTGGTATAGGATTGACCATTTTGTTGTCAAGTCAGGAAAATTGAGGTATTATTTAAATATGGCAAAATTCATGATTTTTTCCCCATGTATATTCTGTGAATTTTAGCAAATGTACACAGTTACCACCAAATCATTGTATCTAACAGTTTCATCCCCACTCACAATTCCCTTGAGCCCCTGCTCCTTACCCCAGACCCTGATAACCACTGGTCTGATTTCTGTACTTTTTCTGCCTTTTCCAGAATGTTAATTGAATCATATAGAATATAGCTTTTTTTCTGACTCTTTTCACTTAATATGACTCTTGCAATTCATCTCTATTTTATGTGTATTAGTAGCTCGTTCATTTTTATTGTCAAATGAAATATGATTTTATCAATTTGGGTTATTTCCAGTTTGGGAGGATTCTGAATAAAGCCACTCTAAACATTCATGTACGGGTTTTGTGTGGACATAAATTTTCATCTTTCTTGAGATAATTCTAGGAAATAGATCAATGAGTTTTGTAGTAAATTTATTGTTTGCATTTATAAGAAACTGTGATACTGATTTCCAAGGTTATTGTAACATGGATATGGGTTTTGATTTTTTTAAAAATTTTATTGGTGCATTTTAATAAAACATCATAGTAGAATTCATATGCCACATTTGCACATGCATATAATTTGATCAATCTCACTCCCCAGTACCTTCCCTCTCTCTCCCCTCCTCCCTACCTACTCTGCTTGCTCTACTGTACTGACCCCACTGCTATTATTATTTTTATTATTATTATTTGAAGTGAAAGCAGAAAGCATGAAATCAGCATCTATGAATGAAATGTGCTTTAATCTCATAAACTCTTTGCATTTTCATAATCTCATTTGTTTTGATTAAGATCTACCTTCACAGAACTGTCTTTTATTTACTAGTATGGATCCTTTGCCCAGCTCATAGCCCCACAGGAAGCCAGTCCCCAGCTGACTGCCCCCCCACCCTGCCCACTTAACTGCCATGTTGCCTGACTTTTGGTGTAATTTGCCAATAGAAGGCACAGGCGGGAGACTGGTGGCAAGAAAGAGAAAAGCTGAGGTCTTTCTTCCTTGCTTGAGAATTAGTGGTTGTATCCCTCCCAAACAGATTGTCCTGCCAAATGGTCTCTGGTCCACAGCTCTAGCATTATCTAAGACTCAGTAATACTGCTTCCTTCCTCTATCCCCCTTCAGATTGAAGGGTGAAACAGCTGCCCACTCTTGCTCATCTCTGGGTACCTAATCATCCCTGAGTGCTCCTTCTAAATCTGACACACCTCTTTGAATGGTCTTTTTATTAAAGTCCTCTAGATGCTCTGTGTTGAACCCTATATCCACTAGGACCTAGAGGAGCTGAGTGAGAAAGCATACTCCTTAGAGGAAGATTTCTAGGGAGCCTTGTGTTGTCCCTTGGACATCTGCATTCACATATTTAAGGTAAAATCAGCCACTTTGGAGATGTTATTTTATTTAGTGAAATCCAGCAGCATTTTGTACATGTCGAGAACAGATTAGGTTCAATCACGATGGAGATTGAGCAAGTGAGTAAGTGATAGACAAGGAGACCAAGCATTGTTGGATCTTTCAGGACTCAGCTCACTCACTTCAGGCCTCTGATCACTCTAAAGAGGCTCCCTAATGTTAACACTCCATTTGCTTAGCTAACTCTTCTTTTTATTGTATTATCATAGTCTATGATTATCATGTTTGTTCATTTCACCTCCCCCATGAAAATTAAGATCCACCTCCACAAGATTGTCCTGTATTCAGTGCTACACCCATTGTATGAGTGCAGCGATGGGCATGGATTGTGGACTGACTAAAGCATACAACCTTTTCCACCCCTTTTGCCCTATTATCCTATCAGAGTGTGTCCACCTCTAAGAAAACAATATGTCATTTGATATTCATATTATTCATGTTAACACATTCCTTGTTCCTGATATTTTGAATATGAATCACTTTTCTGAGAATGGAAATCTGGGGACATAGGCTGGATATTAGTTAAAAATTTGATCATGAAAGTCTATACAAATCTAAGTTGGGTCAGATATGAAAAAAGAAATGTTCATTCATAAAGAATGAGAAAAGTCAGAATTTATGAAGTTGTTTCTTTGACTAAAGGCTGGACATATGAAAATTGGTAGAATAGGTTAAACAAAGAGTTAGATCATCTAGGGACTGAGAGCTGATGGGAAGATTCCTTTTCCTCATGAAGAACTGAAATCATTTGACATATACTTAAGGTTATGCCATGAATGTGATAAATGGCTTCTCATTTCCCAGACCTACATGTATGATCTTTTATACAAAGAAACAAGGTGCAGCAGTGAAAGAGTAAGACTTACTTTAAAATAGAATTAGTGAAGAATTCCATCTGTAATAATATATAAAAAACACTTCATGATGTTTTTCTGGGAAGCTGTGAGATTATTGAAGCTTTTTATAGTTTGCATTATCTTTCATATTTGAATATTTTAAAAGTCACATGTGTTATATTGCATGTGGAAAAATATTTAATGTTAACGATTAAATTACTTAAATTATTTTAGAATCAGAAAACAAATGTTTTTTTTTTAAATCCTGTATGACAATAATAATTTCTAGGGAAGACAGACTTTTTAATTAGATGGACTTAGCATAGAATCCCACCCTCCCCTTTTCTATCTAGTTGAATGACATTAACCAAGCTACCTTCCATAGTCTCAAGATTCCACATCTGTAAAATGGGGAAAAAAACTATTGATTTCCCTTGGTTAATACAAGAATATTTGATACTTAGGCATTCACTTCAGTACCTAGCACAAATGTTAGTTATTTAGAAGAGTAATTTCAAATGAATGTATGCTTATTCTCTGCTGAGTGATTCTGGAAAATGAAATCACTTTTCTTCAAAAAAAATGCACTGTACTCATATCTTTTTTTTCTGTTAATTGTGCCATTATTTTCTCAAGCTTAAAATACACTAATACTGATCAATGTATCTCTCTCCTTCAATCCCCACAGATCGTTACCAAATTCAGTTGACTTCTTATACATACAAAATGATTAATATTCCCTTCTTCTATGTGCACTACCACATGATGCGCTCCATCCTTACCCCAGTTTCATACCAGCATGACCCAATAGAATTCTATGCTGCCTTCTACCTGCATGTGTGCCACCTGTTTACTTACAGCCTCCATCAGCCCATCCTCCATGACTACATTGTTTTCCTCATACCTCAGCAGTGTCTCCATGTCCCAGCAGAGTGTGTGTCACATGTCAGGTGCCCATACATTGTTTGGTGAATGAACATTGAATGCCTTCTTAAGAGCTTTCAAAACCCAATCCTACCCACTGTATGCAACTTTCCCCGGGAGAAAACATCTTAACTGGGCAGCTGTCTTTCCTGTTCTTCATCTACACCATCGACTGGTCCAAAGAGCAGAATGCATGGTCATCATTCTTCTCTGCTAAAATATATCTATTCCTAAAGATCTGTTTCATAATCCAACTCTTTTGAGGAACTTTTGTTATACAATCTTCCTTTATTCCAGTATTTTATTTTCTTTGAGTTAGTGATATATTTTTAAAAAGCACAACTATGTTCTGTATTGCATCGTTTACTCTTGTTTCACAGGTGTCTGTCATATTGCCACATCTAATTTGTGACTTCCATGACAGCATGAAACCAGCAAAGGGAACTGACCTGAGCACAGAGTGAAAGCTCAATGTTTACTGAAAATGGATAATGTGTGAATTTTTAAAAATTTTTGTAAGATGGCCTTTGGCATAAGAATATCATACATGAAACTGAAATCCTTAATTTGAAAAATTCAGAAAAGGCTCAGGTAGCCAAAGATGTAGGGATGTGTTTGACCTCTTGGCTCTCTTTGGAGATCCTGCAGCTTGGATTCATACTGAGGGTTGTATCAATTCCTGTGGGCAGAATCTGCCTGAAGATAAGCCAATATCTTTAAATGAGACAACACAGAAAGAGTTATACTTTTCTATAAACTTGTTTATTGGTTTTCCAGGAGGCATCCAGATGGGGGTCATTTACTCAGTTAAATAGATTCAAGTTTGATGAAACACCAGGTCTCTTCTGTTCATCTTCCCATCTTCCTGTAGTACCCTTAATTCCCCTTGACCTCCCCACTGCCTTATTTGTCTCCCTGGTACTTATCACCATATGACAAGATATATATTTCATTTGTTTGTTTCTCTGTCTGTCTTCTTCCATGATAGCATGGACTTATCTATTTTGTTCATTGCTGCATCCTCTCGTGCCTCAAACGGTACTAACATTCAAAACACAACTAAGGAATGAATGAATGATGAATGAGAGTCTCTGTCAAGAAGCATAAAAAAAGAAACAGACTTGGTGACCAATGACTGGCTTTTAATGGGGGAGCTCAGCTGATATGCTCCGGTGCTCTCTAGGACACATGCAGAATTGGCAGACACATCTGGTGCCTCTCGCACAACTCCATGGCTCACCTCTGATTTCAGCCAAGCTCTAGCAAACAGTTAGCTCCTTTTTCCTATCACAGGTTCACTGAGGAAGGCCTTCTCTGAAGCTTCAGAGTTTGGTGGGTTTAGGCACGTGTAGACAGAACACACCTATGTAAATGTCTCTGGAGGCAACCCTCCATCGTGGTGGACAGGAGCTGGTACACAAAAGCTCTAGTAGTCATCCAGCTGGTAGGAAGTTCTAAAAGAATTTTGTATGTGTCTCAAATAATTCTGGTGCAATTAGTCTGCTCTTGCTCAACTTATCCTGTTCTTTGCTCATTCCCTGGGTCACTCTTTCTGTTTTCTTATTCTTGACTATTAAGATCATCTCCCACATGAGCTACCTTATCTCAGGCTTTGCTTTTGGAAAACAAAACAAAACAAAACAGAGACATTATATTTAAGTTAACACAATAACACATTGCAGGTGCAACCTCCAGCAGTCTTGCCTATCCAAAACTGCCATTTGGTATTCAATTAGAAGCTGTTATAGTTTGGATATGAGGTGTCCCCCAAAAGCTCCTGTATTAATACAGAAGGTGAAATATTTAGGTTATGAGAGTTGTAACCTAATTTGTCCATCTTAATTTAAATGGACTAACTGGGTGCTAAATAATGGATAGGTGGGATATGACTGGAAGGGGTGGGTCACTGAGGGCATGACCTGGAAAAGTTTATCTTACCCATGGCTCCCTCTCCTTGCTTGCTTTGCTTCCTGGCTGTTTTAGTCAACTTTTTTGCTTCTGTGACTAAGAGATCCTATCAGAATAATTGTAGAGGAGGAAAAGTTTATTTGATGGCTCATGTTTTCAGAAGTCTTAGTCCATAGAAGGCTGGCTCCATTCCTCAGGACTTGAGGTGGTGCTAAACAACATGGTGAGAGAAGGTGGCAGAGGGAAGCAGCTCACATCAAAAAGCAGAGAGAGACTCCACTCTCCAGATACAAAATGTATACCCCATAGGCACACCCAATTCCCAATTCCTCCAGCCACACCCTCCTGCTTCAATTAATCCCATCAGAGATTATTGAATTCACTGATTGGGTTAAGACTCTTAAAACACAATCATTTCTCCTCTGAACCTTCCTGCATTGTCTCACATGTGAGCCTCTGCGGGACACCTCACATCCAAACCATAACACTGGTTGTCATGAATTGACCAGCTTTACTACGCCCTGCCCTTCTGCCATGAGGTTCTGCCTTACCTTAGGCCCAGAGCAAAGTAACCAGCCAACCATGAACTGAACCTCTGGGACCATGAGCCAAAATAAACTTTCCTTCTCTATGTGGTTCTTTTCAGGTATTTAGGTGACAGTGACAGAAAGTTAACACAGGAGTCAGCTTATGTTCTTGTTTTAATTGCACCAATTTTAATAAAGATTAACTTTCTTCTGAGAATCTTGCATAAGTCTCACTCTGTTTCTTACTGTTTTCCTGTGAGTTGGAAAGCTGAAGGTTTGGTAGGTACAGGGCATTTCTCTTTACACCTGCTTCCTCGCACATCTTTGACTTGCTCTTGTTCATTGCATTGGTTAGGCATCGCAGAGTGGTAAGGTGGAAAGTAAACTGTATTGATCTGTGGCCGGTTGAGCCTCCACCCAACCAACAGAGATGATTTTGGCCTTGTGATGTTAACCCCATCACCAAAATCCTTCTGCTAGAGGCTCTTCCAGTTGTTTTATTGAGCCTATTTTCCAAGTCTATGACTTGGTTTTCATTTTTTGATGATTAACTATTTTCACAGTAATTGAAAAAAAACCCCTTCTCTCACCATCTCAGATCTATTTTAAACTAGATTCAATAAAATAGAGATCAGCGTATTAACTTGTGATTCTGTGTCTCTTCATTACTCTGCAGGAGGTCGCTCCTACCATTTCTCAGCTTATGTGTGAACTTTTGCAGGTACGACTTTGATTGCATCTTGCAATTAAGCTTTGGGAAAAAGTCAAGTCCAGCACACTCTTACTCAGGTAAGGGGGCAAAAAGGGGCACATTCTTGCATTATGAATGCACCATGCTGCCTGTGTCATTCATTATGCTTGAGTCAGTGGTGGGTGACAGGTATCAAAAAGGGCATGATTATATATTATATCATTGATTTTTTGTGTGTATATATGTTTTAGGTGCTTTTCATTTAACTTCCTTACTTTTCTAAAAAATAAGGAATTTGAGAAAATTTTAAATATTTTTAGTGATTTACATTTATACTGCCCCTCATCCAGCCTTCTGGACCTGATTGTTTGACAAGGACTTGAGATTGCTGGTCCAAAATGTCAAAAACAAACCAACAAAAAAAATCAATGTATTATTTATGATTTATTTATACATGTAAATTTAAAAAGATTAATATGACTTTTTTGTATCTTTATTTTTAAAAAATGCACGTTTCCATAGAGGGCAGTCTGTTTGAGTTACAATGTATTGTTTTTAATCTTTTTTTTGTTGCATTATAATTTTACATAATAGTGGGATTTGCTGTTACATATTCATACATGCACACAATAAAACTGTATAATTTGGTCACTTTCATTCCCCAAGACCTCTACTTCCCCCTCCCTTCTTCTTCCTCTACTTCCTCTGCTCTGATGATCTTCCCTTTATAAAATTCATCTTTAAAAGTAATTATTAGTTTTACTAATAAACTAATAAAACTAAATTATTAGTTTTGATTATCAAATACTAATTGCATGTATTAATCCATTTCAATGTGATATTTTCCCACATGCATTCAATGTGAACTGATCAAAGACAACATCCCTTTATCCACCTCCACACACACCTTTCCCAGTCTCTAGTAATCAGTATCCTACATTCAGGGAGACATTTTTTAGTTTTTACTTACTGAAGAAAACATGCAATACTGGTGTTTTTCTATATAACAAACCAAAATATGGAAACAAATAGGTCACTAAGGTTAATAGGTGATGTAGCTCCTAACCTTAAGCTCTGATTTTAAATTTTTCTATTTATTAGCATAGTTTTATTCTCTCCATAGAGGTATAAATTCAAGCTTATGAAAACCAAATGGTGAACACTGATTTTCTTTTCTCTTTCACATATTGTGGATCAGTTTAAAATGTAATTTTAAAAAGCTTTTCGTCCTAAAAGATATTTATGTAAACCATCATAGACACTGATGCTAACACAACCCAGAGAGTAGAGTGAACTCCTGTTTGTGGGATGGGGAGTGTTGTCTTCCCAGTGTGAGGCTAACCAACTGTTCATTTAACCTAAACTTGCTCCCAATCATCCTGACTCTATTCCTTATCTTGAAAGTCTCTGACCTCTTATTTTTTTTTTCTATTGGTATTAGGAAGGGGTGGTGAATCAATCTGACATGGTTAAATTGAAAGGCTCTATGAAGGACATTGCTGGGGGTGCGCTGTTGAGTTGATGAACACCTTCTGGAACCAGATCATTGCTCAGATTCACTCTAATTGGTTAACTCGGGAAGCCATGTGTGTATGAAAGCAATGCTATGCAAAGGAAATAAGAAATGTGTAATGTTGCCTATCAATGTTCCTTTAATCCTTTGCATTTTACCCTAAAGCCTATGTGTTGTCCTGTACTTTTTTACCATGAAGTCTATGATCTATCCTGTATATTTTTCCTGAAGCCCAAGGGTTTTTAATTTAAAAAAAATGGATTCTGGCAGTTAGGACATCATCATCATCTTCTTCCTAAACCATAACGTAATAACTACTCCTCTGGCATGCATGAGGCAGGCAGTACAACTATACAGGAAGTACAACGATATGTAATTTTTTGTTTGCATTTAAACTGTAAAGAAAACTATATGAGTCTTTCAAAATGAAAAAAATAATTAAGTTCAATGAAAACATGCCTAATGACATTTTAATTATAACTACTGATCATACAGCATCGCTTAGTGAATTATTTTTTTTTCTGAACCATACGAGAGCCATAAAGAAGAATTTTACATAGCCTCAGGTGTCTGGGCCTCAGATTTGTCTGGACTATTTGGAGCTGTGGAAAGAGAAATACTAGCTGGAGTAGATGAAGATAATACTCTGGAAAGGAGCCAGGACCATGATGTAGTGGGTACTTGTGTTTAACTGGATTTCCATATATAGAAATCCTCTACCCATGAAATTAATGCCAACAGTTTATTTCAAAGCCAGTGATTTGGAACTTGGAATTTAGAGTAATTCTATAAATGGTGGTTAGGCTCTTTTTTGCTTGTGCTATATATTATATTGCCCTACATGAAGCAATCCAAAAGGAAGCTGAGAGCAGTGGTAATGACACAGAGACAATCATTACTCTGAGTGGTCAGAGTGTGCTCTCTCTTGCCTGTGTGGGTGGGAATATTAAATCAGTAAAATAAATGAAATAAAAATAATAAATATATATGAACATTAATTCAGTGAACCCAGCGGCACCTCCACCCATGTGATCTACCTCTTTTCTGGTGGGTGAACTGTTTTCTGATCAAAGGTTTCTCCCTTCACTGAACTCCCAGGTATACTTAACAGCTTTCAGTCTCTTCAGTGAATAGAAGTCCATCTCTTAGTTTATAAAAGACTCCCTGGACCACATAGACTTCTCCAGCTACTCCCCTCTAAACACCTGTATTCAAAACCTTTCAGAGAGTTTTGTGTGGTTGCTGTACCCATAGCCCTGTAGGAACAGGGCTCCACTCTAATCAGACCACTCCATTGAATCTCTCTTCTCAGGCCTTGGGTAACACTTACATTACCCAATACCATGCCTATTTTTCATTTTATTAAATATATCTGAAGCCTTTGATGTTCTCTCTCCCTCTCTGAGACACATATTCCCCTGGGCTCCTAGGACTTCTGGATTCCTTTCTATTCAGTAGGATGCAGCTTCCTCTTCCTTACCTGAAGGGTTTCAAGGCTCAGTTCTCGGGCTACTTCTTTGGTCATATTCATCCCTGGGCAACTTCATTCATTCCTGTGGGTTTTTTTTTTTTTTAAATCTATAAGCTGACAACTTTTAAATTCAGACCTCAATCCTAACCTTTTCCCTCAACTTGAGACTGGTGTACCCCGTTGTCTATGGAGATCTCCATTTGGGGGCATCATAGACATGTTGAGCTAAAGATTTGTAAAACTTCAGTCTCGATTTCTGCTTGCCTATTGTCAAACAAAAACAAAGTAAATGAACACATGCAACTTATTTGTTTTCTAGTCTTTAAGATCTCAGGAAATAGCACCTTGATTCTTGCAGTTGCTTAGACTCTAAACCTTAGGGTCCTTCTTGAACTCTCTCTCTCTCTCTTATGTCACTAGTCACTTAAAGACAGGGGTATATTCTGAGAAATGTATCATTAGCCAATTTCAGCATTCTCGTTCGTATTCATACAAACTGGATGGTACAAGTCAATCCTTTGACATGGCCTGTTGATGCAATCAAGATACAAGATGTATGAGACTGTTGCTGGAGTTAACATGGCCCATTGTTTTACAGTAAACTTTTTTTTTAAGTGTAGAAGGAGTATACTTTAATAATAAACAAATGTGTAGTATATACATACACTGGTAACATAGTAATTTATTATCTTCATCAAGTATTATGTACTGAATATACTTTTACATGATTGGCAGTGCAGTAAGTTTTATACTCTGGCATCACTATGACTCTATGACATCACTAAGTGATAGGAGTTTTTCAACTCCATTATAAACTTACTGGATCATAGTTATACATGGGCTGATCCATGTATAACCAAGCCCCACATGTCTATGTGTGTGTGTGTATTTTTTATTTCCAGCATGCAACCTATTAGCAAATTGTTATATTCTAAATATGTCCACTTCTCCCCACTTCCACTGTTCCCAGATGGCTCTTACCTGCTCTATTTCAATATCCCATCTAGCCCCAACTCTGTAAAAAGGCAGAGTGCTATTTCCTGCTAGATAATATCACTTCTCTGTTTCAAAGTGGTATCTTGTTCTATTTATATTAAGCTCTTAATCTGTCACTATTGGTTACAAGGTCCTTCATAATCTCCAAGTGGGCTACTTCTGTGACCTTAAGTCCCACACCTATATCCCTGGGTCACTCTATACTACACCTGCTCCCAGATGAATGCTCAGTCACCGAGGGGATCACTGTGGGCACAATTTCACCTCAGAGACCTTCTCTTTTTCCTTCTTCTGGAGCTACCTTCTCCCCGAGGTCTCAGGGTTCACTTCCAGTCTTCATAGAGTTTATCTTCCAGTATGCATGGTGGTGGTGCTGGTGGGTCAGAGTCAACAAATAAAAAGAATTGTATTTTGCATAAAACAATGATACTTGTTATGCAGGAAACTAATAAAAGAGGACAAGGGACTAAAAAATGCTGAAGTTGGAAAAATGCTATTTTTTTTTTACATATTCTGGTCAATATTATTTTATTTTTTTGTATCATCAGACTTTGGTTACAATTATTTTATTTTACTAGTAGTTATTTTTCATATTTTTATTGGTGCATTATAGTTGTGCATATTGATGGGATTTTTTGCTATATACTCATACATGCATAAAATATAACAATATAACAAGATAATTTGGCCAATGTCACTCCCCAGCACTTCCCCCTCTCTCCCCACCTCTCATCCCTTGGTCCCTTTCTTCTACTGATCTCCCTTTGATTTACATGTGATCCACCCCACCTTTCTTTCCCTTTTTCCTCTCTAGCATCCGCATTTGAGAGAAAACATGTGACCCTTGACCTTCTGAGCTTGACTTATTTCACTTAACATGATGGTCTCTAGATTTATCAATGTTCCTGAAAATGACAAATTACATTTTTATTTATGGCTAATAAAACTCCACGTTATATAGATACCACATTTTCTTTATCCATTCATCTTTTGATGGATGCCTCTGCTGTTTCCATAGTTTGGCTATTGTGAATTACATTGCTCTAAACATGGATATTCATGTATTTCTGTAGTAAGATGGCTTTAATTCTTCAGAATAAATACCTAGGAGTGAGACTGCTGGGTCATATGGTGGTTCTATTCCTAGTCTTTTGATGAAACTCCATACTATTTTCCATAGGGGTTATACTAATTTATAATCCCATCAACAGTATGAAAGTGTTCCTTTTTTCTGCACATCCTCTCTAGCATTTATTATTATTTGTAGGATGCTATTTTAGATGTGGTAATCCAAAGAAGGCTGTCTGGCAAGCTTAAAGAAGTGGGAAAAAATGTAATTTCTAGTTTTCAAATTCTCAAGTGACAGATCTGATGGTGCAAACAAACACACTTGACTTCTTTATACTTTCTTTCGTCTCCTCCCTTTCACCTAAGTTTATCGATTTCTTTCTAATTTCTGAACATTTTAGGAAATAATACATGATATAAGTCAATGTTCAAAAGATTTGAGATATTAAGAATACCCTTTTTGTAAGTGAAATGTTTAATTTATAGATGAAAGAATGAATAATATCAAATTATATGATTTTCACTTTTTTATTTCCTTTCTTGCCTTATTAATTTTTATTACTTTTAAAGTGATAAAATAGAGGTGATAGCAGTGATGAGTGGTAATAGTCCAATGACTCACATGCTAGTATGACTCCAGCATATAGTTTCGTGTAATCTCAATTTTATCAAGATTGTTGGGTTTCCTTTTTTCCTCTTGCAAGTAGATTTTTCATAGTATCAAATATGCTTCAGCCTCTACAGAAATGAAATGTGCTCATCTTCCTGTAATAATGGAATAGTTCATATTACCTCAATCCCTAATAACCTTAGGTTTTAGTCTGTTTGGTTACTGTGGCATAATACCTGAGACTAGTAACTTTTAAAGAATAGAAACTTATGTTCTCATGTGTTTGGAGCCTGAGAAGTCTATGATCATAGTGTTGGCATTCAGTGTTTGGTGAGGGACTTCTTTTTGATTGCACGATGACACCTTGTTGCTCATTCTTCACATGGCAGAAATCAAGGGGAAAAAAGCCTCATAAGTTCCCTTGAGCTATTTTATAAAAGTATTGATCCCAATCATGAAGGTTCCACTTTCATGACCTAATTGCCTCCTAAAATCCCCACCTGTTCATAATCTCACAGTGGTGATTGCTATAGTTTGGATCTGGAATGTCCCCCAAAGGCTTTTATGTTGAAAGACTTGGTCTCCAGCTTCGTGCTATTTGGAGGTGGTAGAAACATTAAGAGGTGGTGCCCAGTGGGAGGTCTTCAGGTCATGTGGGGCATGACCTCTAAGGGAATTTTGGGACTCTAGTCTCTTTTTCTCTTTCAGTCCTTGGCCACAAGGGGAGCAGTTTTGCTCTGCTAAGAGCTCCACCATTATGTGCTGACTCACCACAGACCTAAAAGCAAAAGGTCTAGTGGAGCATGGACTGAAACCTTCTGAACTGGGAGTCAAAGGAAGTCGTTTCTCTTTCCAGGTTGGTCATCTCAGGTGCTGTTTTAGTGATGGCAAGTTGGCTGATACAGTGCTTTTGTTTCAACGTATGAATTTTGAGGGACACACTCAGATCATGGCACCTCATGACCTTGGAGTTAGCTTTGTCTGATCATACATAGTTCTGTTGGTACACACCTGGAATTAATCTGTTAATGTTTAATTTAGAATGTTTGCATTTGTGTTTTCAGGTGAGATTTAGGAAAACCTACTCTTTCTGTTTTACAATGATTGAGTCAGAATTACAATAGCTCAAGAAGAGAATCTGGAACTGCCCTCTTTGAAAATATCTTCTGGGAATAATTTAAATATCATAAAAATTATCTGGGTGCTTGAAGTTTTAAGGAAAAAATTTATTCACAAACCCCTTGAGCTGGTGCTGGTGGAAGACGGCACTTCAATACATTTAAAACTTTCCTTCATGGTTAGAGCTATAGTTAGAGTTGTGATTTCATTTTGAGTACATTTTAAAAGTTATATTTCACTAGAAAATGTCCATCTTGTCCATGTCTTTAAATAGATCAGGATAGAATTGTCAAATTATTTGCTGTCTCATTCAATTTTCTTTTCCTCACTTTCTTAATTTCATGTATGCTTCCTTCTTTATTTTTATTTTCCTTTTTTAGTCTGTGTTTTATATTTTCTTCTTTACTTCCTGATTAGGATAGAAAGAATGCTTTCACTATTTAATTAGTGTTGGAAACAGTTCTTGAATCAGTTGATGGATTCTCTTGTATCCTGTTGTCTAATTCAATTAAAAGATCTTATAATTGTTTCTGGAGCTTGTGTCTGCTTTTACCTTTGGGAAACATTTTGTGTAGGGATGTTTATTAGATTAATTGGGTCTATTCACCAAATTGTTTTTCTCTCATGATATTTATCTCCCATCTTTATCTGTTCTCTGGGAGGATTTCATGAATTGATTGCCTAATTCACTGATTTGAGTTTTTTGTTCTATTCTTGTATTGTTTTATCAACAATGAATTTTGCTCAGAGAAAAGAAAAGACTCTTTTAAAGATGATAGAACCAATTTGGAGGAGAGTTTGGCAGTTCCTTATCAAGTTCAACATATAGTTGCCATACAACCTGGCAAGCCCACTCTTAAATACTTACTTAGGTTCATTTGAAAGCTTTTGTCCACACGAAACCTGTACGCAAATATTTATAGAAGTCTCATACAATATTTGCCCATCACTGGAAACAGCCATTATTTCCTCAAAAATAAAAAGAAAAGAAAAAGTAAATGAATTGAAGAGGGATCAGTGAAATGGAGGGAGAGGAGAGTGGGGTGGATGAATGCTGGGGACTGAACTGGAGTGGGTTATAGTCCAAGCTTTTGTGATGATGTCAGGTTGTTGTACCCTGGAGCTCTAAATAACTAAAAAGAATAAATAGACAGATAAGTAAATAAGATGTAAAACCACTTATGCCAGTCAGATACCAACTACATCTACTATTAAAATTAGTTCCTTTGAAGATTTATAAACTGCAGAAGAAAACCTTGCTGAGTAATCACCAATTTTTCAAGCATAAGAATATCTGACAAAGATAACCAAAAGTATGAAAGTTAATAATGTGTGTGCGGATCTCTGTTACTTTCTGGCAAATTATTCCAGAGGAAACAGTCTTGTCCCCACTTATATGCGAAAATAAAGATTTACTTAATTATGAAAAAATGGCAATGGATAAAGAAACTGTGATGCATTCATAGAAAGGCATTTTATTAAACAATAAAAAAGACTGAGTGAGGGCTGGGGATATAGCTCAGCGGGTAGAATGCCTGCCTCACAAGCACAAGGCCCTGGGTTCAATACCCAGCACCGCAAAAAAAAAAAAAAAAAAAAGACTGAGTGATTGATTAGCACAACTTGAATGAATTTTAAAAGCATTTAACTAAGCAAAAGAAACTGGACCCAAAAGTCAACATGTTATATGGTTCCTTCTATATGACATTCTGAAAAAGACAAAACTATGAAAATATAATACAGATTGGTAGTGGCCAGAGGTTGGGGGAAAGACAACTTTGACTACATAGGGAGTACAGAGGGGAAATTCAGGGCAATGGAACCATTCTGTGTGGTACTGGAGTGGTGAATATCTTACTGTATGCATTTGTCAAAACCCAAAGATCTATAAATCTTAAAAGAGAACTTTAACATATGCATATTAAGAGACATAAATGTGTGTTGAGAGATCCAGAATGGGATGTAGACTATGTCAATTGAATCTAACTATATTAGGTATATAACACCAAACTCACTGAGGGGTCAGGGGAAAACAAGGAAATCCAAGTTACTGGAGACTGTAAGGTTGCAGACAAAAGGAACTGTATACAAATACTTATCCTCTAGTCGATAAAATAGTTTTCATGAAGATTTGGGTTAACAATTATGAAATTATTTTACTTATATACTGGGGTTGAAAAAAGTAAGTAAATGGATAGTGGGCAATGGAAAACAGGTTTTTCACTGTTGGAAAGGGAAATTACAAATCAAGGAGGAAAAGATGGAATGAACCATATGACTTTGGATTAAACATTAGTATGAGCTGCAGTTAGCTTAATACACGCACACACACACACACACACACACACAGAAGATACAAATAATCAGAGACATGTAGGTACACATACTAGCTCTGTTCATTAGAGGACTTAAAAACAGTGATATCTCAGTAGCAATAAACACATCCCATACATAGACATAGATTTCTAAAAACCATTCTCTAGCAAAAGGAACATGGAGTCCTTGGGGAAATAGATTGTTCTTGAACTCAGGCAGGGAAACCACAAGATGAACCTGGAATATCTTGTAGTGAAGGAAAAAAGGAACTACTAAAAAAAGAAATAGGGAGGAAAGCATAGTTAAAGGACACAAGAGCCCAATTGAAAGAACCCCAAAAGGTCAAGTTTGAAACAATTTGAGCAACCAATAAGTACAGTAGTATTGGTTTATAATCCAAAGTATAATTACTTGAGTCTACAATAATATTAATAAGTGAATTAAATAAATGGGGAAAAAGACCAAAATTATTTTACAGAATAATTCCAAATAAATGCATATATATTCTCTCTGGGGGGTAAAGTTTAATGCCTACTTGCCTCCTGCAAGTATAAGTTGAACTTGGACACTCACTTCCAAAAACTAGAGTATGAAAAAGAAAACTACCAACTTTACAGTGGAGAAATCTAATGATCATTAAGTTAGTTAGATGATCAAAATTAATATCAGAAGTGGGAAATCACATGATATCATGTACCTTCTGATAGGACCTGATGATGAGGGCCCTCCGCCTCTGTGATATTCTTCCCCAAACACCCATATCTCTAGTCTAATCTTGAGAAAGACATCAGATAAACACCAATTAATTATTCCATAAATACCAAGCTCTCCTCTGTGTTAGTCAGCTTTCCATCACTCTAAGAAAATACCTGAGATAATCAATTTATAAAGACGAAAATTGTGTTTTGGCTCACAATTTGGGAGTTTCCAGTTCAAGATTGGGAAGACCCATGGCTTTGGGCCCCTGGTGTGTGTGTTGATTACAATGGCAGGGAAGGTGTGCACAGAAAAGTGCTCACATTATGGTGAGAAGGACAAAGGGGAGAGGAAGAAGAAAAGTTGGGGGTCTCATAGTCCCCTAGAAGGCACACCCTCCCACTAGGTTCTACCTCCTAAACCTTCTATCATCTCCCAATAGCACCACACTGAGGACCAAACTCTTAACACATAGGCCCTTGGGAGATACTTATCTAAACTATGGTAACCTCAAAAACTCTTTAAAGTCTTGGAAGACAGAAACAAACAAACAAACAGGATCAACTAGTGGAGACTAGGGAGATGAGATAAATAAATGCAATTTGGCCTCCTTCATTAAATCTTGGAACAAACAGTCAGCTTTTTCCTCAATGTGACCAAAAGACCTGACAAGAACAATTAGAGGAGGAAAAGTTTATTTGGCTTGTGGTTTTAGAGGTTTCAGTCTACATACAGCCAACTCCATAGCTCTGGGCCTGAAGTGAGGCAGAACATCATGGCAGAAAGGTACGGCACAGGAAAGCAGCTCAGGACATGCCAATCAGGAAACAGAGAGCCCCACTCGCCAGGGACAAAATATAATGCCAAAGCATGCCCCAGTGACCTGCCTCCTCCAGTCACACCCTACCTGCCTGTAGTTACCTCCTGGTTAATCCATATGAGTGGATTAAGCCATTAATTAGGTTGCAGCTCTCATAACCTAATAATTTCTCCTCTGAACGTTCTTGCATTGTCTCACACAGGAGTGTTTGGGTGATACTACATACCCAAACCTAACACTTAACATACTAAAATTTTAGAGAATGTTTTCATTCTTCTATTGGTAACATTTAAATACAAAGAGCCCCCACCCCCAGTTTCTCTATTTGTTTCTAGGATAAAGTTCTATTGTCTCTGGTATGGAAGATGAGAAAGTTAGTAGGGTTGCTACTCTTCTGGAATCATTATTTCATCTAAAATCCAACAAGAATTACGTATTTTTTAAATTACGAAGTTTTACTGTGTTTCTTTCAGAAAATCTGTTCCAAAGAGAACACCAGCCTCTTGTACCATCCAGTTGTTCTCTAGCTTTAGAAATACTACCTACTGAATATACCTGTTTGGTGATATTTTTCTCCAGATACTGAGAGGTGGGATAGATCCAGAGTGTGTGGGACTACTATTCAAATCTCTCAAACCCAGAGAAAGTGGAAAGGGACTGTGGATTTTCTCTAGGTTTACTCTCTCAGACTATAGGTGGAGATGAGAGAGAAATAGGAGGAGAAAGAAAATATCACCCCTTCCTTATTTGGAAAGGAAGGACCAGTCTCCCCCAGTGCCTAGCTGAGGAAATATTTTTCCTTCCCATCCTAGATATATAAATGCAGTCTCTATTTCAGTCATCTTTGTCACTGCTGTGACCAAACGTCCTGACAAGAACAATTTTAGAGGAGGAAAAGTTTATTTGGTAGTCACAGTTTCAGAAGTCTTGGAACATAGATGGCTGACTCCATTACTCAGTGCCAGAGTTGAGGCAGATCATCAGGGCAGAAGAACATGATGGAGGAAAGCAGCTCAGGATGTGATAGTCAGGGAGCAGAAAGAGAGAGCTACACTCAACAAGGACAAAATATAAGCCCCAAAGGCACAGCCCCATTGACCTGCCTCCTCCAACCACACCCCACCTGCCTAGTTACCACCCAGTTAATACATTCAAGTGGATTAATGCACAGATTAAATTAAGGCTCTCATAACTCAATCAGTTCACCTCTAAACTGTCTTGCATTGTCTCACATGCAAGCTTTTGGGGGATACCTCATTTCTAAACCATAACAGTGTCTATAACAAAAGAAAGATCAAGGAGAGAAAAATAAACACATTTATTTCATATGAGCTGTATATAACATGGGAATCTTCACAGGGAAGTGGAGATCCAAAGAAATGGTTAACCCTGTGTATTTTTATGCTAATTTTGATGAAGAAGTGTTCAGTCATGGAGAGAAAATTATGATAGGACAAAAGGGGCATGAACTAATGGCAGTGGACTGGGGAAACTTGGCAAGGTCTTACGTCTGCAGAGACAAGAATGCTCCTTTCTTCTGGGTGCAAGGAAGGAATCTCTGGAATAAAAGCCTTTTGACCTGCTTCAATGGAAAAGGATAGGACAAGGTCAGAGAGTGAACTTCTTAGGTTTTATGATCTGCCTCAGTGGAGAAGAATGGGAGGAAGGTGAGTGTAGCTCCCCACTCCTGCTGTTTTCTTAAGTGCCAAGGTGCCACATATAAGGGTAGCATGTTCTGAGCCCCATTTTCCCTTTCTTTTCTTATTATGCCACTATTCTCAGAGTACCCAAGGTCTCTGAGGACCCCCAAGCAGCCCCAAGCAGTATCTGATCTCAGTGTGTGGTCAGGGGTATCACAGCAGAAAGGTTCTGCTTTCTTTCTTACCCCTAGCCAATTTATCTGTGGTTCATTTAGTCATTATTTTGCCCAGTGGTGTTTCCTCTTCTTTTTCCTCTTTTAGCACATTTTTTTCTTCAAGAGTATAACCTGTATGTCACCAGGCTCTTATTTCCATCTAGCTTTATCTGCCTTTTATTTTCAAGAAATCCCACAGTTTCTGATAGTGGATACAATCCTTGTTTAGTTTGCAGGAGTGTTGTATGTAAGATTCTTTGGTCAATTCACTAGGAATTTGGCATGGAAGATGGTAGGAGGGCATACTTGCATTCATTAGGCTCAGACTCTCCTCTTGGACTAGAACTTTTTGCCATGCTGGTTTCTTTCTCTTCCTTCCTTCCTTCCTTCCTTCCTTCCTTCCTTCCTTCCTTCCTTCCTTTCTTTTCATTTGTGCATTGCAATTGTACATAATAGTTGGCTTCATTGTTACATGTTTGCATATGCATATAAAATAATTTTGTCAATTTCATCTCCCAGTCTGCCATGTTTTTATTCATGTAACTCAGACATGTTTTTTCTTCCTAGATATTAAGCTCCTTGGTGATCTACTTCTTTCATTCACTAGAACCTTGCACATAAAGCATTCAATAAATATTTGCTGACTGAATGAACTAAATGATTTGATTTAGAGGGTATTCAATTTAATGTAGTCACCTCGATGGCCTCATTGTTGAAGAGATGTCTTTTCCATCTTGGGTTTCTCCCATTTAGGCCCTGTCAAAGTTAGCAACTGGTTGTTAAGTCAGACTGGCCCACATATCATAATGTTTCTCTTCTGCCTTGCTTTGGGTTGAGCTAGACTTTGTTGTCATGTGGTGCATGCAGAGAACTGCACAGGTGAACAATGACTCCTTCCCCAGGAGCCAACCCACAATGGCTCCCCACAAGGAACCCAGTGGGAAAGATGCAAGAAGGACAATCAGGTTGCTCAGCATGTCCCGCACTGTGGATAAAGAACAATTCTTGACAAAATGAGGAGGTTGAAGCAGTTTAGAGATTAAAAAAAAAAAAAAAAAAAAAAAAATCCTGCCAGTCATTCTACTGCATGGAACTGTATTTGAATTTTATCTGGTGGATATGATTCTCTTTGATCAGGTTGGCTGTTTGAAGGGATTTGGAGCAGAATAGATAATCCGAACTTTGAGCATAAATCAGGGGCTGTGGGCTGATGGATGCCTGGCACTTTCTTATGATAATGTATGATTGGGGAATGGCAGGGAAAATACCACAGGCTTATCTCAGAGCAGCAGTAGCTGGGGGTTGGTGTGTGTGTGTGTGTGTGTGTGTGTGTGTGTGTGGTGGGGGGACCTTGAGTCCAAAGGGAGGGAGTGGGGGCATAAGAATGTAGTGTGATTTTTTATTTTTAAAATTTTTTTTAAAGAAATTGTGAAAGCGCTAAAAGCGCTCCAGGACATGGCTGGAAATGCAGCATTTTAGAATTTGACTATAGCAAATCACCAATAGAGCCAGGCAAAAAAAAAAAAAAAAAAAAAAAAAAAAATCTGACCAGTAACACTTTCCCCCTGATTATCTATTTGTTGATACTAGAATTTGAGGGAGTGACAGCTGCCAGAGTCTCTAGAAACCCTTCAGGATGAATGGGAGAAGAAACTTCTGCTTGCCTCCGTGACCAGTCCTCCCACACCTAACACTCAGTAAGAGAAATTTCCACCCTGATGGAGGTGCACACGCATGAACGGAGTGCCTGGGCCTACCAGGACTGTACAGAGCCATTCCACACCAGAGTGGATGAATGACATCTACCTCCACATCCTCTATTGCACAGGACTCCATATCCATTACCATAAATAAGAAAGAAAATGAAAAATGGGGTGATACACATTTCTACTATATTACCACTGGTTTAGTTTAGTTGTTTTAGTCCTGGTTTTTTTTGTTTGTTTGTTTGTTTTTGATTTATCATCCATGCAAATTGCAATGCCTGTCCAAGTGCTTCTAAATGGCCTGTGCCTAATAAGCACGAATCATCTGTCTCTGGTACAGGGTCCACATGTTTCCTTTTCTTCCACTAGGTCAGGGAGAAGATGGAAGAAGGGGAAGAGCAGTCTTCTAAATTAATAAGTACAGTTTAGAGACCTGCTCCTCTGAAAAATGCAGTTGTAAACAATCCCACTGATATTAAACGCACTGAAAATTAGATAGAACTACTTTGTCTGCATTATTCAATTAGAGACTTCCCTACTTTTAAACAGATAGGCTGTGTAAGGCAAAAAAAAAAAAAAAATCGAATTTTGAATGTTGGAAGTTCATAAAATAGATGTGGACATGAAAATCTCTTTAGCATTAAAATGTCTGTTCTTTGTCCCAATTTCCTTATCATTGACCATTGTGGGTCATAGAGCTCAGTCATGTGGCCTTTCATATTGCAGAGAGAGGCTGTGGCTGCCAACCCGAGGGACAGCACAAGATTCTGAAAAACGTATATCTTTGTTTTTTTAATTGCTGTAACAGAATATCTAAAACTGGGTAATTTATATAAAAAATTATTTTAGCTCATGGTTTTGGAGACTGAGAAATCCAAGGTCAGGTGGCTGCATCTAGTCAGGGCTACGTGTACATCCTAGCATGGCAGGAAAGTTGAAGGGTAGTGAATGCAAGAGAAAGAGAGAAAAGAGGGTCAATCCCTGATAGCAAACCCACACCTGGGAGAAAAAAATCACTTCATTCATGAGGGTGGAGCTCCTATTGCACAACACTTCCCACTAAGTTCACTTCCCAGCACTGAGGCCTTGGGGTCCAAGCCTCAACATACATTTTGGTATGGACAAACCAAATGCAGACCACAGCCATGAGCAACAGCAAGCACTGACCTCTCTGTGGAGTTTACTCATCCCTGCTTAGCTGACTTGGGCACAAGCTTAATGTCTTCTAGGAACAATGTAAACATACAATAAAAGGAGCTATTGCTAAATCCTCTTGCCCCTGCTTCCCTAATGGTAGTGCAGAAATCTATTGTGCACTGAGTACACGTCAGACACTATTTTAGATCTTAATGTACATTATCTCATAAAACACATTTTCATATAAAACACAGAAAGGGAAAGAAAGATAGATATAAAAATATCGGTGTATGTCTGCAGAGTTTAGAACATAACACAGAAATGGTTTAATCCATTAAAGTCCCAAGTTTTCAATTTGGCAAATATTTCAATTAAATTGACCCAGGTGCATTAAAAATAGATTGGAAATAATAATCTAGAGCTTTTCTATCCTTGATATATTTTTTCACCTACATATAAAATACATACAGATTTTCAAATGCTGTTGTCATTTACCCATTACTTTTCTCAAAAGAATAAAACATGTTTGACCATGAGTGGTGTATTTGTAATTTGTTTTCTCAGAAGTCCCACATCTGGAATGACGGAACATAATGCATTAAGAGAAATGATCCCAACCCCTTCATAATTTCCTTATTGTCCGTGCCACTGAGATATCAACTTTAGTTAAGTGGGGAGAATTATGCTTCTGAATCTCCTAAGGTTTTAAACTTTTTCTTCCCCCTTTATTTTTTGGGTCTAGGCCCATGATCTGTGTGAAAGATCACACATGTCTTTTTATTTAATAAAAGGGACAAAACTGAAGCAGAAGAAGGGCCCACAAGTGACTGCTAAGATAGCTGAAGCAGGGAGATAAAATGATTGAAAAGAGAAGTTCAGTGGCAGAAGACCGCCAGGCGGACAAGGCTTCCAGGTCGGGTCTGCATGCAGCTTGTAAACTAGAGTTCTCAGTCTCCACAGGTTCTTTCTAGGGCTGGGTAGCATCTTGGTGGAAAAAGGGGAAAGCACTAACATCAAGGAGAACACTAAGATCTAGAAATAAAAGCTACTTTGTACCAATGATCATATTGCTATGGTTTGGATTAGTGTCCCCCAAAGGTCCAACCCAACCTTACTGACTTGGTCCCTAGGACGGCATGCCTGGGAGTCAGTGGAACCTTTAAAGGTGGGGCTAAATGGGAAGTTTTCATTTCACTGGTATCATGCCCTTGAAAGGAATAATACCACTAGGGCCCCCTGCTCATTCTCTCTTCTGTTCCCTGGCCATGGGGTGAGCGGCTTTTCTCTATCACACACTCTATCACATACCATACTCCTGCCACTGGCCCAAAAGAACAGGGTTGATTGATCATGGACTAGAACTTTCAGTATTTTGAGCCAAAAATAAGCCTTTTCTCATTTTAAGTTGGATACCTCTGGTATTTGTTATAGTGATAGAAATCCAGCAGTAGACATTGGGCTGTGGTAACAGAACTTAATAGAAGGCATGCTGAAGAGACAGGCCATGATCGAGAAAAAAGCCCAACTAAGATGGAAGTCAACAAAAGAAGATGGTGATAACCTGCAACAGATGTGGCCGTGCAGAGAAAACAGTCAGCCACAAAGGGCCAGGAAAAACAAAATGGCTAGTCTTGTTCTTCTCTTGGGGATATTGGAGAGGATTCAAGCAACGTGTAGTTGGGTTAAAAGAAAAAAAAAAAAAAGACTTGGAAGGAGGAAGCCAGTGGTGCAGTGGTATTCAGATTACACTGCCCCAAAATATTGCACCTGGTATTTGAGAAAACGGCAGAAGCAGGAATGTCCCTCTCACCTTCTGCTCACCTTTCTCACTGAAGGCAGCTCATATGATGTAGGACCTTTTCTGACCTTCCTCTGAAGCAGGTCAAAAGACCCTCGTTTTAAAGAAGAGCACCCACACCTGTAGAAAAGGAATAAAATCCTATCTCTGAAGATTTCAGAGCACAGATAAAAATTTGAACAAACAGACCTTGCTTAATCCCCCAGTTTATTAACTAAATTGTAGCATTTTGTCCAATTATGCTTACCCATGACTGTTATCATCAAACCTAAGCCAAAAATATACAGGTTTCCCTACTACTTTGAACTTTTGTTTTTGAAGGGTCCCATGTCATGTAAAATTTATATGAGATAAATTTGTATGCTCTTCTGTTGTTTACTTGTCCTTTGTTATTGGGTCTCAGTCATGAAACTCTGATGGGAAAGAAAGATATTTCTTTTCCCCTACTTAGCCAGATAGGCACATGGGAGGGGAATGCTGAGGAAGTTCAGGCAGTCTGAACCTGAGGTTTTTCTGCTCCTGTCCATGACTCAGTTTCTTCCCTGAGTGAGGGTTGGCTCTGGGAAAGGAGGGAGGCCCCTGGCTCCCAACGGATGCCCCTGGTGTGGTACAGGCCTCTTCAGCCATAGAATTCAGGTGCATTCTGGGAGTGATGGACAACTGATAAAGAAATACGGATGCCTCTATTTCCCCACCCACTCCCTCCAGGGAAAGAATGATCTACCAATGGGTGATCAGGGTGGGGTGAGTAGGGTGCACTTTTCTTTTTCTTTTCTTGACTAGACATAGGAATTCTTAGTCTTTCTGTAACTAAATCACTTAAGTGTGTTATTGGACTCTTTATGTAAATTAAAATTCATAACAATCCTGAAGTCAGTATTTCAACTATTTCCAGAAGTTTAAGAAAAGGGCAGTGTGTGGGCTAAGGGAATATAGTCTGTGAAACTAAATACCTGCGAGAGTTCCCTGCGTTGAGTCCTGGAGGACTCCATGGAGTAAGGTGACTCCATGGAGTAAGGTGACTCCTTGGAGGGGGCTGGAGTGCAGATGGCACACACTGGGTTTCAGTGCATCTATCCACCCCTGAAACAGCAGCTGGTATAGAGGGAGTACTCCTTATCGTCAGTCCTGGGAACCAGACCTATTTCAGATTTCAGAGTTTTTCAGATTTGGGGGATATCTGAATAGAATTTATCAAGTGAGCATTTGTAATCTGAGGTTAAAATTTGAAATACTCCAAAGTTCCAAATTTTTGAGCATCATTGGTATTCAGAAAATTTTGAATTTTGGAGCATTTTAGATTTCCAGTTTTCAAATTAGGGGTGCCCTACCTGTACTGTTTTACAACACTGCTTTTACTTATGTCCTCCCTCTGAGAGGACACTCCCTGTCCAAAACCTGGTCATTCCTTGTGTCCAAATGTCATCTCTTCTTAGTTTCTCATCTGGAAAACACTTGCCACTTATCTGTTCTCAAGTTTCATGCTGCTCACATATGTGCCATTTGCAGCTACTAATTACCCCCTAAAAGTTTTTGCTTGGAATCATTGTTTATGCACATATCTGAGCTCCCTCTAGACAGTTATCTGTTTAATATTTATTGAATATGTATATAGGAGGTTGAAAAGCTTAGGCAGATATAAAAATGTTTGTCAGACACATAAATAAATACTATGTCAAGTATAATAATGAAACTCTCAACATATGGCTCCTTAAAATGTAGTTATAAGTTATATATCAAGTAATGCCAATTAAATTGACTTGTTCCAATAAATACAAATGTTACTTCATATTCAGCAATTTGACCAGGTCAAGAAATGATAGTATTAAGAACCAGGAAAATCAGGCACAGTGGTTCATGCCTATAATCCCAGTGGCTCCTGAGGCTGAGGCAGGAGGATAGAGAGTTCAAAGCCAGCCTCAGCAAGAGGGAGGCACTAAGCAACTCAGTGAGAACTTGTCTCTAAATAAAATACAAAATAGGGTTGGGGATTTGGATCAGTGGTTGAGTGCCCCTGAGTTCAATCCCTGGTACCAAAAAAAAAAGACTAGGATAACTGGGTTGTAGACCCTAATCTGCTACTACCCTTAGTTGGATGACTCAGCACATTTGACCTATGAACTTCCTTTCATTCCGTCTTGCATCCAGTAAAACAGTTAGGTGAGATGACCTTTGAGGTAATCTTTAAGTCCTTTAAAGATTTTGTCTTTAAGTCAGTATTCGTTGATTGTATTGCCCAATCAACTCCCCCAGTGGCACCCCCACCAGACATTCTAAAAGGTAAGCCCATAAGGATCCTAAAAGATCCTTGAAGCATCTGAACGAAGATAGTCCAGTTCCCAGCATTGCAGATAAGGGATACCCGAACCATACTAGCTGCTGTTCCCATGGTTAATAAACACACTGGAGATAGGATGTGGTGAAACAGTGAGTCTCTGCCATCTACAGGCTGAAGAAACAGGAAGCAAAGGTCCCTGACAAGAGATGATGCTCATGGTCAGAGGACCAGACTGAAGTGTGTGTGTGTGTGTGTGTGTGTGTGTGCACACTCATTTTTGTGAGCAGACATGTGTGACTAGAATGAAGTGACCAAAGAAGAGAGATGCATAGGTCATAAGGTCACAGAGGTAACCAACAGCAAGTTTATGGAGGACCCGGGAGTAATCAAAGGTGACATTCAGAACTTAATCCAAATAAAACAGGAAGCCTTTTCAAGCAGAAAAGGGATATTACTTAGCAGGCTTTAACCCATCAACTTCTGCACAGAAACGAGAGTACAAGGGAAGAGAACATTTAGAAGACTGTCAAAATAGTGATAGCCACCTGATTACAGTAGAGGTGGCGAGAAGTGGCCAAATTTGGGATATACTCTCAAGATAGAGCTGATAGAATTTGGTAAAGGGGGTGGTGAGTATTTCCGTGTACATATAACATACCTGTAAATGATATCTCTGAAGTTTGGAGTCTGAGCACTGAGGAGTCATCAGTAGAGTGTCTGTTAAGCCAACACTAAAATGGACTCACAAACCAACTATTTCTGATAGTTGCAGATAAGGGATACCCGAACCATACTAGCTGCTGTTCCCATGGTTAATAAACACACTGGTTAATAAACACACATAGCATTTGTGACAAGCCATACCCATGCAGTCAGAAGTAGAGGCTTCTATAAAGATGTCTATAGAATCAGAAGGAGTGGGCAGGGACAACCACTCCTCATGAGCCTGACCACAGAAGCAAACTTTCACTCACAAATCCAGATTGTTTTCCCCAGTGTGGCCCTAAATAGTTATTTAGAAGTGTTTGGCACTTGAATGAATTGTGCCTTTATTTTCTATATAACCAGGGTCAATAGCCTCCAGTCAGAGACCAGGAACAGGCCTGCAGATGGGTAAGTTATTCTTTATTGCCAGGCAAGGTCCTAACAAGATCAAGACCTAGAGAGTCCAGCCTGCTCCCACATGCAGGGGCTGATTTTCTCTTTCTCACAAGATAGGGCTCATTAGATAAATTCTTTCTCAGCCTAATGGATGGTCCTAACCTTGAAATTAGTTTTCTGGGCTAATGATAACAATTACCACTGGACACGTGTCACTGCAATCTTGTTGGATATAATTGTCTTTACCAAATATTCCTCTATGCTTTTCAGCTCTGTGAATTTTGTTAGACTCACTTTCTCTCATAGAGATGAATACAGAGGTGAAAAATTGAGTTGAAGGACAGGGAATCTCTTTGTTTATTTGTAAAGCCCTAAGCAGTGAACCAGGTTAATGAGTGATCCAACCAGATAAAGTGATGAGCACACCAAATGACTAATGACAAATTTGATTCTTTCAACTGTCTCAATTGATTAGAACAAGTCCACTGATAAACAGCATGAAGGCTCCATTGCCTTCATGTTCAGCTGTACATTACCTGAGTGGTGAGTTCCTTCTCCTCACTGTATATGCATGAACTATTTTTATTTTATTTTGATGGGATACCTCCCTCGCCCATGACAGATCCAGTGCAGCACTGGGTGCTCTGCATGTTTTCAAATCATCACTGTATCATTTTTAAAAGGATTCTTATCCTCAGTTTGTCCCACCAGGGACAAAAGAGTTTAGTCATATGAGGGAAAGAGAAGCCACCCATCTCAGCTGGCTTCACCCTCTGGACAAACTGCCTTACCACTTGAGACTTTTCTGCTTGCCCTCAGGTAGGATCAATTACATTTCTCCATGTCATTCATTTGGTCCACCGATGTCCTTGTTTCTACTGATTCTACCCACTGATGTGCTTCACCCCCTGGTGTTTCTAAGGGAGCCTGAAATTAACACAGCCTTTTCTAATTACTTGATCCTTTCAGAGTAAATCATCCCTTCTTGTGTATCCAGGAAACTATGTACATCATTATCATCTGGTTCCCAAAGATCTTCTCTCCTCATTAATTCTGCTAAATGATTTATTCTTCAATTTAAGTAGATACATACCCAATTTCAGATCTGGACAAATGTAATATATGATTCCCTCTACCTTCATCCCCAGTTTAATGTTCCATCTTGGAAGCAGAGACTGGACAATCAAACCCACAAGTGCCTTGATCTTGGACTTTCCAGACTCCAGACTGTGAGTAATAAAATCTCCATTCTTTATGAATTACCCAGTCTTAGGTATTCTGTTTTAGTGGCACCAACTCCCATCCACACATATGGATTCTGTGGTTGCTTTCTTTTCTCTCTTCTCACATTCAGGGATGGGAGCTGCATCTTATTCTTCCCCCAAAGTCTGGCATCCCAGATATCCAATGATCTTAAAGGTCATCATTTCTTTGAGGTATTAATAATCACACCCATTTACCCTGGTAAAAACAACTACGTTTCTTATTCTTACCACACAGGGAAAACTGGTTAAGTGGCATATGAACTTCAGAAGGTCTTGTGACTTATGTATTCTGTGTATTTATAGATCAGGCAGAAGTTGAGTTTATTTTTCAACACTAGAAGGACAGAAAAGGCAGAATAAACATGGGAACATAGGCATGGAGGTAATTTATCATTATCACCATTTTCAGTTATAGATTCTGGGTTGAAATGCAGCTAGACTGAACTATTTAAGGATCCTTAATGCCTCAGTTCTGCAGTTAAGCCTACCTTAGTAGGAGGTGGTCTCTGGAGAAGTCACAGGTGATGGGTGGTCTGTCTTGCTTTCAGGCTGCCCAGTGCAGACTTGCTCATCTTTAGAGACAGGTCCAGCTGAAAATCTCTATGAAAGTGACTGTCAAAATATGATTCCCTGTCCAGCAAAGTCAGCATTATCTGGAAGCTGTTCAGGGTCCACACTTGGAGTGCCAGCTCTAGTACACATTCACTGATTACAGGTGATCCTCAGCTTAAGGTGGGCTTATGTCCTGATCAATTCACTGGAATTTGAAAATGTATTTAATATACCCAACCTACCGAATATCATAGCTTAGCAACAGAACACACTGTAGAGAATCGGTTATTTTCTCTTGTGATTGCATGGCTCACTGGGACTTTGGCTCACTGCCCTGCCCAACTTCTTGAGAGAGTATGGCACTGCATATTGCTAACCCCAGAAAAGATCAACATTCAATATTTGAGGTACAATTTCTACTAAATGCATATCACTTTCACACCATTGTAGAGTTGAAAAATCAAAATTCAACTATTCTAAGTCTGGGACCATCCTTCTATGTGAAGCATGATTGAAATTTAACATTCTACTCAGGCAATAAAAAAATCATGTGATCTCCTCAGGTACACTCTATTGATTAAAAGCAGAGAACAAGCGAAGAGACAAGGCTTAGACTTTCCACTTAATAGTATTTTAATGTCTTCTGAGTTTAGTCCTTAGAGGATCCTTGTTTCTTTCAAGTAAATATCTACTCTTTCAGATTTCTTTATTCCTCCTTGAAGTCTTAGCACAGACGGCATCTGGGTATCTTTGGCAGCCCAAGTGACCTTGTGACAGCAGTGGAGAAGAGGATACATCCCCGTGCACACTCAGGTCCTAGAGCTGACTCTAAGGTGCCCATCTCTATGGCATTGCCTCCAGCTCTCTCTTACCTGGCTGTGATAGCTGATATACTTCCAGTCTATTCTCAGGGTCCATGTCCTTTCTAGGACAAAGTCCTACCTTTTTTCCACTGAGGACAAGGTACCTGCTGGCTCCCAGCTGCTCCTCTCTGCACACATTGGTTTGGATGGTTCACCCTCAGATTCTTTAGTTGGATCCCCTGGCAGCAAGCCAAAATGGCACCATGACAGGCCTGCTGGCCTTCTACCTTGCTGCTTTCTGCATCCTTATACTTTTCACAGGGTCCTCTGATTTCCGTGATGATGTTCTATTGTTGCATAAGGGGCTTCTCCACACAGTGCTCTGAAGAGAGGTGGCAAGTGCTACCTCTGGCCTCCACTTCACCCTCAGCCTCCCCTTTGACAGTCATACTCTGTTGGGTGGGGCAACTGGCAGAGTGTGTGGTTCCTCCTGAGGCTGATGGCTATCCCATGGCTTTCCCCTCTAAGGTTGAATTCTCATACTCGTTATGTGGATTTCTCCTCCACATTGCCTCCAGATCCCACAACGCTCCATCATGGGGGAGAAAGAAGCAAATCAAAGGAACTTCATGTCTTTGTTCCCCTTCCCCTCACTGTAGTCCAGATCCCCATCCCTTTCTAAGGACTTTCTTTGCCTCTCTAATAGGAAGTCTATGACACATCTTTGAGCTGCCATGTATCCAACACTGATTCCTAGGTCATGTGGCACATATGGTAGAAAGGCTGCAGAGAAGCATAATGTGTAATGGAATAAAGAGAGTTTAAAAAAAAAACTAAAAGTTTTATCTTGTGAGTGTCCAGGGGGGATTTTTACTCACAGGCGATGCAGTGGAGTTCCAGTCTTATCTGAACTCCTCTATTTCTAGGACTTTCCAGCCAACATAGAAACAGCAAGTACAATGCTTAGCAAGTGGAGAGGGGTCAGGGACTGGGGGTCCTACTCTCAAAGAAATAGAGGTAGAATACTGATAATGGTAGTCTTTTTGTGTTTGTGTTCATTACATTGCAGCAAAAATTAACTAGTCATGTTGGGACTAAAATCATAGCTTTACACTGGAAATGACTGTTTTGTCTATTACTGTGTTTCCTGTGCTTGTGTTTGGCACATTTAGCAGTTAGTATGTGGAATGTAAGGTTGAATGAGGTAATCAGGTGGAGAGATTAAGAGAGAGAGAGGAAGGGCGAGGGAGATGTCTCTATCCTCACAGAAATAGGAGGGAAAAAACCCAACAGCTTTAATAGGGAAAGAATATCCTCCAACATGTGGGAAAAATATCCCCCACCCAACCACCTTCACACAGAACCATCAGGATCATAAGACGGTCCAGGCAGAATTGTCACATCGATCTAGACATAGGCATCTTAATCACGTTGCAATTTTTTCCTTTTCTCTTTTTCTTTCTGATTCTGTTTTTATTTCCCCTTCTCCTTGAACATTTTTTCACTAACAGTTTGTAGTTTCAAGATAACAATATTTCACTTTACACAAAATAACAGCTCCAAATGAATGCATGTGATTAAAGATTAGAGATCTATCCAAACACACTCTACACAGTCTGCAGGGTTGAGACAACATGTATCCCATCCCTTTTCAGGAGATTGAAATCATATATCTTGCATCCTTATTTCACCAATTAAAACAACACATTAATCATCCCCTGTCTTTGTGTTCCTCTTATTTCATGTTGCTCAGGCTCCTCCATTTCACTAGCAAAGGCTGCTGGGACCCTCAGAACACGCCCATATGAATCCTATATGTTCCCACTAAGCTGTGTGCATTCATTCATGGACCACATGAAACACCTCTTCACAGCTTCCATATGTTGCAGCACAGTGAACACCAGGCAGGCATGGATGCCAGCATGCAGCCCCTGCCCCAGGCAGCATATTGAATTAGATTCTTGTCTTCAGGGCTGCCAGCATCTCAGTCGCTCCCCATCTGTCTCTCTTCTCTTTACTTAAGTGAACCCCCACCTAACTAAGTTCTTCCTCATGATTTACAAATTGGCAGTTCTCAGCCATGAGGTTTCAAGTCATTTTTCACCGTGGGGACAAGGTAACTCAACTTCCCCCTCCCTTCCCAGCACGGTAGTTAGCAGAGGAGCCTAGGAATTAGAGCCATGTGATTTTTCTCAAGGTGCCATTGGTGACTGGCCAATGTAGTATGCCAGTAATGCTCTGCTTAAAAGTAACCAAATGCTCAAGAAGACATTTTGCTTAAACAACCTGAGTTATCAGGAGCTCAATGGTGTGGGGCTTCAAGTTGACTTCTTTGTGATTCTCATGGTTGTGCTCTTGTGGTCATATACTAACGTGGCACCTCTAAACTTGGAGCTCTCGCCTGACAACTGACAATGTTCAAAGCAGGGAGCGGGGGGTTTATCTTGAGTGTCTGTGTGTGGGGGGGGGGGTACTAGGGATTTAACCAAAGGGTGCCCTACCACTGTCCAGCAGCGCCCCCACCTCGCCCAAACCCTCTTTTTTTTTTTTTTTTTTTCCAGATAGGATCTCACTAAATTGCTAAGGCTGACCTCAAACTTACAATCCTCCTGCTTCTGCCTCCTGAGTAGCCAAGATTACAGGTATGAGCCACTACACCCAGCTTCTCTCTTTTATCAGGGAAGAAAACCACTCTCAGAACTAGAGTTCCCTTTTCTGTAGCATATTTTCCTCCTCACAACCAGAGGCCACAATTGGATCCCGAATTTATGTGCCAGTCACATGGAAACTAAGCAACATGAGATTCAGACATGGATTCTTCTGTAATGGGGTGGGGGTAGGATCTTTTATTTTCTGTATCCCAATACTTTGATAGTTGGGTCTTGCTGACCCTGGAAAGAATACTCCTCTTAGGGTTGGTCGGTTCCTAGAGGTAGTAAATAGCTTGCCCACTTTTAAATGCAAACCAGCCAATCCAGAGCCCACACACCAACCAGCTCCTTTATGGCCCCACCCTCAGGACTAATATTTTGCTCTATTCATCCTGGAAACAGGTATCAGACAAAAAATAGATATAGGCCCTTATTCCAGAGCTCACTGGAATTATTTAAACTAGCCAGTCCTGAGTGTGCTTATCTCAAAGGCTCTAGCTCACAGTTCCCTAGTCTCCTGCCTCCTGCCCAAACCCGAGCTTGCCTGCATGGGGAGGTGTGCCATGCTCTAATAAGCTGTAGCAAACTGTCTTTCCATGGCAGTCTTCTGATCAGTAGTCCTTGCTACTCCTCAATTTTTCTATTAATACATTTATTAATACTGTATTAGCAATAAACCCTCCTGGAAGAACTTTTCTTTCCTGGGTAAAGTAATGAAAGGAAAGCTCTTTCTTTTTTTATTTTTTGATTCATTGTACACAAATGGGGTACAATTTCATTTCTTCTGGTTGTGCACAAAGCAGAGTCACACCTTTTGTGTAATCATACATGTACATAGGGTAATGAAGTTTGTCTCATCCTATTATCTTTCCTTCCCCTACCCCATTGGCACCCCTCATTTCCCTCTACCTGATCCATTCCATAAATGGCCCCACCTACCTGCCTAAAGGCTCTCCTTCAACCTCCATCTCTTGACAAGTTGCCCTTGCGGAACACTGCATTTCTGTGCATGCACTTTCAGGTATTTGTTCCTACCTATTAAGCCCTACTTCCTTCTATAGAAAGGCCCCGGGTTCACTGTTGCAGGCTCTGCATTACCTGGATTGTCTACTTACAGCTTGCCAGTGACAGTTGGGAATTCAGAGTCCATCCTTGTCGTTCTCTCTTTTCTACCCCATTCCTCTTTTGTTCCTCAGTTCCATCCCTAGCATGATTACCAAGCTATGGCAAAATTGGGGCTTTTGGTCATCTCAATTTATAAATGTTTTTTCAGTTCCATGTGGCTCAAATTTCTCCAATGCCATGGAAAGAGTGGTATGGGCTGCAGTAGAGGTCCTAAGGAGAGGACCTCAGATATTCTGGTTCTTCCTCTATAAAATAGGGTGAAGCATGTCCTTGGGGATTCAGCATCTTTTTCTGATAAGAAAGCTGGAGGCCAGTGAGGGTTTAAGTATATGTGATGCTATAACTTTGGTAATAGCCACTCTTTGTCCTCATAATAAACTTCTATTTTCCATATGATGGGGAAATCTATTTCTTTTATTACTTTCACTATGGAATCAGAGTTCTCAGATATATTATATTTTGTTGCTATAACAAAATACATGAAGCTGGAAAAATTTATAAATAAAAGAGCTTTGTTTAGATCACAATTCTGGAGGTTTAAGAACATGCACTGGCTTCTGCTCAGCCCTGGTGAAGGTATCTCTTGGTTACATAATAACATAGTAAATGGCCTCAGAGTAAGAGCATAAGAGAGGAGGCTAGAGAGATTCAGGGGTCAAGTTAACATTTTTATAACAACTAATTTATTAATTTTCTCAAGAACTAACTTACTCTGAGAAACCACCATTAATCCCATCCAAGGTTGATGCCCTCAGTTATCTAATCACCTCCTACTAGGCCCTGCCCTTAAAGGTTCCCACCTTGACACCACAAGTGGGGACCAAGCCCCCAGCCCAGGAACCTTCCAGGGACAAACCACATCCAAAGCCTACCACTGGCCCGTGGCATGGCATACTTCTTACGCATTGTGCTGTCATTACAGGGATTCATAAATTGTGCTGGTGGACAGAGAAGAACCAGTATTCTCTGTTAAGAGGCTGAGACATGATGGGTAGAGGACATGGTGTGAATTGCCTGGGTAATGACCTCTTCCACGTCTTTCTGCAGACAGCTCATCAAGAGAACCCACACCTGCCCTCTTCAGCTCTCTGTGGTGGTCGTTCTAAAGCACCCCTCCTTTGCTGATGCCACCCATTTATTGGGCCATGATAGATCCCATTTCATAGAATTGTACCCTGACTTTGTGGGAGATTCTGAATTCCAAGGCTTTTTGAGACATAAAGAATAGATTGTGCAAAGTCTCACAGGCAATTACTTTTTGTACAAAGTCTTACGCCAGAAAAAATAGCATAAATCCTACTAAAGCATTTCAAGATCTGAACACAGAATAAATTCCAGATCAGGGCCATGGAACAGTAATTCTCTTCAGATGCAATGGTCCTCATTAACAAAATGGTTCTCTTATATGTAGAAAAAATGGAACGTTAAAAAAAGAGAGAGTTGGAAGCATCTTTGTAAATCATCCAATACAGTCCCCTTATTTTCTTTACAATTTGAAGTGTTTTGTGCAAGACCACAGTGTAAACAAGTTGCAAAGCTGAAATTAAAAGCCAGGACCTGACTCCCAGATCAACATGTTCACATTTTCCAATCAGCCCACTGATCTACCATCAAGAACTGAGAGGACAGCACATTAGGAACAAAAAGAGAGGTGTCTTTTTAGAAGAACAGCTAGTTTGATTCTCTCACTTTACTGGTGAGCAAACTGAGACTCTCTGTGACTCAGATTCAGAGTGACTTGTTCCAGGTAACAGAACTATCACTTTAAGTGGACATCTTCACATTGCCTGTCTGGTGTTTTTTCTCTTGACCATGGATTGGGCTACTTGCACCTTTCCTGTGACCAATATGTTTGCCTTGGGATGATCAGATAGGGTCTATAAAGAAGAAGATTCCAAAGGCTCAAGTGGCTTCATTAACCATAAAAACCAAGTAAGTCAGAGAAATTGACCAAATGCACAAGAAGCAGCAGTTTGGGTTGTAAAGAAGGGCAGAGTGTGTGCCCCCTCTGAAGGTATAGTGGTCCTTCCTTACCCACAGTGTCACTTTCCATACCAACCCCTTGGAAACTGGTCCAAAAACATCAATGTAAACTCCAGAAATAAATCATTCTTAAGTTTTAAATTGTACACTCTTCTGAGTAGTGTGATACAATCCTATACTGTCCTGTTCCATATCACCTGGGACATAATCATCCCTTTGTGCCCTGTAGCCACACTTTATATGCTACCCATCCACTTTTCATTTAGGAGAAGACCATGTTTGCATAACTTTTTAAGCATGTTCTTACAATTGTTCTGTTTTATTATTAGCTATTGTTCATCTCTTACTGTGCCCAATTTATGAATTAAACTTTATCACACATTTGTATGTATAGGCACATAGTATATGGAGTTCAATATTATTCTCAGTTTCAAGCTTACACTGGGCATCTTGGAATGTATCCCCCATAGATAAAGGAGGTTTATTATATTTCCACTCAAATTTTTAAAATTTTCTATTTGTTCTTTTTAGTTATACATGACAGTAGAATGTATTTTGGCAAATTATACACACATAGTCCACTCAGATTTTTAAAACAGTATGTTGGTCAACTCATGGTCATCTACATAGGTCCAGTTTGCATCCTCAGGTATGGCCATATAAGAAACTTATTGTCACTGATGTTTCTCCTTAGCAAAGGAAAGAGCGCTTTTAGTTTGTGGTCTTGTGGAATGTAAATTTTCCCTTTGAAATCTGCATGATTGGAAAACAGTTACCAGGTCTCCATGGCCTTGTAACTCGAGATGCTTCTCTCTGCATTTTTCTGGTCCATAGACTATGCACTGTACCCTGGGGACCTGGTCTTAGGACCCAAGCTAGAGAATAAGAATATAAAATCAAGAAGGTACTGGGATCTCAATGACTATGTAAAGCTGACTTTCTTACTGTGTTTCATTGCTCCAACATGGAAATTAAGGCCATCTCCAACCAAGTCATTTTGGGAATTCTCTGGGGTGCATTCTGGGTAAATATTCACAAGTAGTTCTACTGCTCCATTCTGATTGTACATGTAAGTTGCTCCTGGAGCCACTTGGTGGGTTTTTACTCCTTGTATTTTCTTCAAGAATGCAATGTCTATTTGGATATTGTCTTAGGTCCCCAATATTTGACAGTATCCTGACCCTAAGACTTACTGGAGATTGAAAAGCTCTCAGTTATCTGTCGACACTCCCTGTAGGACTGACATCTACTTCTTTGAGTTACATTAATAAATAGACACACATTGTACTCTCCATTTTTCTATCTTTTTTCAGGAAAATAAATACAAATTTGCTCCTTGCAGATCACCTCTTCCCAAACATATCAACTCATTTATACAGATGGTTGAGCATGATTGGTGGTCTTCAGATAGTGTTGGCCCCTGAATCTCAGCTCAGGCTCTTCCAGGACATGAACCCTTCCCTGCCAGCATCCCCCTACACATATAGCACTGACTGTGGAGCTCTCTTTTGGCTTAATCTCTTGTAATAGTGGTCTGCAAATAGGATGTACTCCCTCCAGATAGAATGCCAGACAAAATATTTAAATGACAGAAGAAACAAACCAGTTAGAACTTCTTTTCACCTTATATCTAAATAATTTGGATAGGAACTGTTACTATTAAATTTTGTGGTTGGCATGATACATGCACAAGATTTGTGAACAAAAATATATGTGCTAGAGAGTTTCCACATCTAAAAATATTTTTCTTAATTTTCTTGACTATTGTCATAGCGCATGGTTTAATGGTACTTTTAATAAAAATTTTATATATAATTTGGAAAATATTCGAATTTCAATATATATACTAATGATCAAACAAGACCCCAATGTCCTCAAGAAAATTTGTGTGCAGATTTGAGCAGATAAACATTCACATCTTGATTCAGGTTGGGTCCTTTAATCTTTGTAACGGCATGTCAATCTTACTCACTAGTAGTAATAATGATCACAACAACAATAACAATTTACAGAGTAACTGCCAAGACCCAGGCACTATTCTAAGCAGTTTATGAGCTAATGCATTTCCTCAATAACTGAATATGCTGGAAGTGAACTCTTTTTACTTAATCACTTTTGACATCAAATGTGTAGCGTCTTTTCCAGCATCACTCCTCCAACTCTCCAAAACCAGCTGGGAACCCTAAAATCCAATTCAATTATGACATTATTTACCCAGAGGTGGCATCAAATCCCTTAAATACAGAGCATAGGCAGTCCTACCACACTGTTTCCACTTCAGATACCAGGCACAGGGCCCAGGCTGTCACCTCCACTTCTGACCAAAAGGCTATAAATTCTAAGGGTTCCCATAGACCTCTCTCGGAGAACTCAGGCTCTATTTATGCTAATGATTCACTTTACTTATTACCATTGGTGTATTATTAAGGATACAACCCAGAGGGAGCCACATGGAAGAGGTGCAAAGGGCAAAGGGTGGGAGAAGGGTCATAGAGTTTCCTTGCCCTCTCTGGGTGCATTACCTTCCTCATACCTCAGTGTTCTCCAACCCAGAAGCTCTCTGGAGTGTTGTTTAGAGGGTTTAATAGAAATTTCGTTATGTAGACATGATCAATTAAATAATTGGCTATTGGTGATTAGCTCACCAGTCCCTCTCTCTTCCCCAGAAGTGGGGAAGCTGAGCTGAAAGTTCCAAGTTTCTAATAAAGGCTGGATCTTTCTGGATACAGGCCAGACACTATCCTGGTTCTGCTGAGAGTCATGTCATTAGAACAAAAGATGCTCCTCTTACCCAAGAAATTCCAAGGGTTTTAAGAGCTCTGCCAGGAACTGGGAAGGAAGACCAAACATCTTTCTTTGAAAACACAGGTGGGTACTAACCTTATCCCCATTCTACAGATAAGGAAACAGGATTAGAGAAGCTAGACAACCTTGCACAAAGTTCTGAGTTGACATCTAGAAATATCTAAAAGACATTCTTTTAGTACCCATCTGTTCCATTCAATAGCTCATCTGCTTAAACACTTTCACCATAGTCTGAGTTGCTGTCAAAACTTGCCCACTGAAGGATAGATAGCATAGAGGCGTGGGGTCAGGTTGGGGGAGTAATAATAATAACAGAATGTGTGACAGACATCATTGCCCTGTGTACATGTATGAATGCACAGATGGTGTGACTCTACTTTGTGTACAACCAGAAAAATAATAACTGTACTCCATTTGTGTTCAATGAATCAAAATTAAATAAATTTTAAAAAAAGGAAAAGAAAACTTGCCCACCTTAGGTGATAGAGCAACTGCATTATCATCCCAACTTTTATAGCTCATTATAAAATCCGCGTGTATTCAGCTGGAGCTACTTTTAAAGCAGGCTCCAACATGCTGTCTTGTTTTGCTTAACTTGTGATAGAATGTATTGTTGGGACAATAAATGTGTCTAGTCATTTTCTCTCAATATTTTTGTCCAGGTACTCAATCACTGACAAGCAGATAATGACAGGTAAAGACATTGTCTAGAGAGATCACTAAAGACAAGTAAGATCAGGTAAGCATCTGAGCAGCAGGCATGGAAGAAGCATCAGATTCCACAAAACAGGGTTAGGAAAGGAGAAACAGACACATTCTAGGTAAGTATAAGTTCAGTGGTTCATAGAGGTCAGGCATCAGAGCTCCAGGAACCAGGCTAAGAAACCAGGAGAAATAAAGGCAGGAAGTTGAGCAAAAGTGCTGGGAAACACAAAATAAAACACTCAAGTCAAATTATGGACAATAAAAGCATAGAGTCTTAGCAAAAGATCCAGGATCTCAGCAACAGCACTGAAGACTAAATATTGAGGCAACTTCTTTCTCATGGTTGACCTCTCTTCAATACTTCCTGCACAAGGTCCTTTTGCTTAAATGTGAGAATGGGGAAGTCTGAAACTCGAAGTCAGTCGTTGTACATGTAGGGAGGAGACATATGACTAAAAATCTCAAAAGTTTTTATTTGGGGAGTGTGAAGTTAGAGAAAAGGGGTGCATATTATAAAAAAGAAAAATGGAGAGTGATGGAAGTTCTGCCATCTGCAACAACCTGGGGAACATGGGAAAGAGAGTTAAGCTCACAGTATCATCAGAGTTAAGCACAATTCTTTAGAGGTGTATTTTTCATAGATCCAGTGGAGCATATAAGTTTATGTCCACTTATTTCTCCTCCTTGATCAATTACTTTGCTAACTTCTTATCTAATTGCTGTACAAAGCCTAGCGTTCATCCCAATTTCGATTATAATATTTTAGATTTCTAGTGCCATAACATATTGCTATGGACTAGTCTGAGGAGGAGCTGGAATAATTATTCTCTGACAAAAAGTTGAAAAACTTGCCTTTAGGTGATGAGCTCCAATAATCAGATGTCTTCAGGCTATTTCCAGGTATATGCTGCTTAGGGACAGAGTTCAGTCAGATTTGATTAAACCAAATAATTAGCAAATTTATTTTCATTACTGAGATAGCAATTTAGTACTGATCTACAGAAGACCAGAATATATTTCAAGCTTGAGAAGGGCTGTGGATATTCCAGTTTACCACAGACTAAGATTTATAGTTGATTGGGATATTTTATGGTTCTTTGGTGAGAAATTAATCTAGACAATAAAAAAGTATATGTTAGCAACTTTTTTTTTCCAGAGGGTTAACAGCCTACTAATTGTGCATCCTGCAAAAAATGATTGTACATTCTATAAGAAAATGATTATTTCATGAGAAAATATAGCCAAAGAGAAAATAATCATTAAGTAACCAATTTACCAAATGCTGTACACAAAATAATTCATTTTCAGATGGTTTCCAATGTTCTCATTTGTTGCCACAGATTGTTAAAATATTTACATTTTGTCTGACCATAAAGCTATTTTTTTTGTGCATCCTGCTAGGAAGATGTGTGTTGAACAAAACAAACAATGGAATGTTTAATGACAATGCAAACAGAGTTAACTCTCCTTAGGGTTCTGGGACTACTTACCTCTTTGCTGCCTTCTGGAGAATTTTTCTTTTCTAAAGGAACTGGATAAAGTGTATTTTCCAGTTGCTTTCTATGGGGGATGCAGCATCACTGAAAAAGAACTTTGGAGGTCTTTGGTATTCATGACGAGGAGGGGAGCTGTCTTAGTTAAAGTACTGTGCATAGTCAAGAATTTAGAATTTTGAGGCGATTCTCTATATTTTATTTTGATTGTTATGTCTATTAAGTCTCTTATCTATAAATGATCTTCCCCCTCCCGTCTCTCTCTTTCTTTGCATGTATGTGTGGAGAATACTGGGCCTTTTTCCCTGTGTAACTTGCCTCAGTTTATGTTCTGTGGGTTGCATCCACGTGGTATTTAATACTGCTGTCGTTTGGATATGGTTTGATTTTGTCCCCCAGGGTTCATGTGTTGGATGCTTGGTCCCCAGTGAGGCAGGGTTGAGATGGTGGAGCCTTTAAGAGTTGAGGCCTTGTGGGAGGTAATCAGATCATGGGGACCACCTCATGAATGGATTAACTTTGCCTTATAGGACTGTAAGCTCTCACAGTACTAGGTTTGTCTCACAAGAGTGGCTTGTTATAAAACTGGACCACCCCACACATTTTGCCTCTTCTGCATGCAACCAGTTCCCTTTATCTTGTTGTCATGTTGTGACACAGTCAGAGGAGTCCCTCAGCAGTACCTTGGCACCATTCTCTTGAACCTCAGGAATTGTGAACTAAATAAACTTCTTTTCTTTATAAAGTACCCAGTCTCAGGTATTTTGTTATAGAAATGCAAAACAGAGTAACATGGATGTCTATTAATTCCCTAAAACTTAGAATTTAGATTTAGAAGCCTGATCAAATTCAGATTTATTTTTTTTCCCCTCCTCAAATCCATCACATAGGAGATTGCATATGCTTCTATCAGGAGGTCCCTAATGTCCCTGTTTGGTTGATGTTAGCAGCCATTGATAATCATTACCTAAATCAAAGTTTGACAAACTCAATTAGCAAGTTGGACCATAGTCTGTTTTGTAAATAAAGTTTTATTGGAGTATGGGGCCATACCCAGGATTTACATATTATCATTGGCTGCTTTTGTACTATAAGTGGAGTTGACTAGCCCTTCGATGACTAAAATATTTACTTTCTCATCCTTGACAGAAAATGTTTGCTGACCCCTGATCTAGAACTACCAAATTATTGGGTAGCACAAAATTATGTCATTCACTCTTTACTTGCTGGCTACAACATCCCTTCTTTTTTGATCAACTGTGCTTACACTGCAGACTGAGTCCTTGTCCCAGCCATATCCTTTGTAGATTTGATAGCTTTCTTGCTTTCTGAAAGAACTATATCAAGCTTCTACTGCATTTTTCCTACCTCAGTCATAAAATTAGGTATTTTTTCCCTTTGTGGGAAAGATATTTAGAATCCTGCATTTGGGTATTTGTGGCTCATGGGTTTTTCATTTTTTTCTAGACCTGTTCATTGGACAGAGAGAGGGAATATTTTTTAAGCTAAAATGTATCATGAGTTTAGAACCATACTTCTCGTTTAATTATAAAATTATAATTTAACTTTATTAATCTTATATGTGCATGTTTTTTCAACTCCACAAATACTTTCAATTCCCAAAGACACCAAGACAATTATTTATCTGCTACATTCCACAAACAAAAATGTTTAAAAAAATATAAACTGCAGAATAATATACACACTTCTCTTTTTTAATTTTTGTCACTGATCATTTATTTGATTTACAGTATAATAGTAACATAAAGAGTCTCTGAAGTCAAACTGGGAGGAAAGGAGTGTGGAGGAGGGAGAACAGTGGAGGAGGGAGGAGTGGAGGGGGAAAAGTTCAAAAAGATGGAAAAGAGAAAGTCAATGATGTAACACCTACCCATGACCACCATGTCGTCAGTAAAATATTGCTCTGGTTTAGGTGTAATTTAAGTGTCCCTGCAAAGGCCCCAGGTGGCTGTGTTGGGAAGTGCTATGGACCCTTAAGAGGTGGGGCCCAATGGGAGGCCTTGAGGTCATTGGGGATGTGTCCTCCAAGGGGTGTGTGGGATGCCATCCGTCCTCCTTCTGCTTCCTGGCTTGAGATGTGACTGTTCACTCTATCACATGTTCCCACCATTGCTGTTGCCAAACCAATAGGATAGTCCAATTTTGGAATCAAGTCAAAGCACATCTCTGTTTACTTCATAAGGATCCTGTGTCACATAATCTGTTATTGTAAGAAGAAACTGATATAAATATGCATTTGAGAAACTAGAACAAAACAAATACCTTCTTTTTCCTTCTACTTCCCCAACCTTATACAAAAACTGAAACTGATTTGTAGATTCGGATATACAGAGCAAAACAGAAATCAGGAGGATCAGGAGCTGGATGCAAAGAGCCTATATAAATCCCTGGAAACAAGAAGAACCAGGGAACATTATCGGCTTTCATGGAACACAGAATTCGTGGCACTTCAAGCCCATCACACCTTCTCTGACCTAAGGGACAAGGGGACCCAGCCAATGTATGGGTCATATCAATAAATTTCCTTCATGTTGTCCCTGTGTCTTTCTCTCCCTATATACAAACACCAGCAAGTCTTACTTGACCTTCTAATGTCTGTCTTATGGATGAAGGCTAGAAGCCTTTTGTGGTTATTCTTTGTGACTTTGACACTAGTGTATAAATAGTGGAAGAACTAAGATCAATGAATGAATCATAGCATCAAAGCAGCGACAGAGCCCTCAAGGCATAACTAAGCCTTAGTTAGCCTCAGCCCCAACATGTCAGACATTGTTCCAAGGCATAATTTTTCTTTGTCCCAAAGCCAAGAATGTGGGCATCATGGCAGTGATTTGGTTCTCACATCGGTTTCCCACAAAGTAGGTATTTCAAGGCAATGAATTGATCAAGCAACACATTTGAAGTGTGCTTTCACTTAAGTGGCCAAAACAGCTTGCATCATTAGCTGGAAATTCGATTTCTCCCTAGCTCTCTCCATAGAAATGACATGCGCTCCAAGGCAATGAGTGGAAAAAATTTCCCAGTCCTTCCACAATCAGTTCTCTGATTCTCTGACAATAACTGGGGGTCCTACTGTTCAGTTCAGCTCTGACCCTACCCAGAGTTAGTCCAGACCCTACAGATTAAAGAGTTCAATTCCACCAGACTGTCCTTACTTTAGATGCCAGCTACAAATGGGATATCGAGGCACTCTGCTCTTTTGCCCTAGATGACTACAAATTAGGATTTTCTACAACCCTTACCCCTAAACTTAGACTCAATAATTCACTAGAAAAATTTACAGAACTCAGTAAAGTGCTTTTCTTACTATTACCGGCTTCTTATAAAGGATACAGCTTACAAATGGCCAAATGAAAGAGATGCACAAGGGAAGATATGGGAAGAGAGATGGTACAGAATTTCTATGCCCTCTTTGGGATCCCATCCTCCCAGCACTTTAATGTAACTGTAGTTCTCTGATTTCATCTGTAGCAGTCGCCTGTGGTCAACATCGGTTCAAAAAAATTAAATGAAAATAAATAACTCATGAGATTTAAATTGCTCATCATTTTGTATAGTTCTCTATCCTATTCCATCCATTGTAGGACATAAATCGCTTTTTTGTCCAGTGTATCCACACTGTATACGCTACCTGCCTGTGAGACACTTAGCCATCTTGGTTATCAGATTGATTGCCACAGTATTTCTTGACTCGTATTCTAGTAACTCTTATTTTACTTAATAATAACTTCAAAGCACAAGATTAGTGATGTTGGCAATTAGGATATGCCAAAGAAAAGCAGAAAAGTGTTCCTTCTGATAATCCATTCACATGATCACAAAAGAAGGGTGATTACAGTATACTAAGGTATTTTGAAAGAGATAGACCACATTCATATAACTTTACAATTGCTATAATTGTTCTACTTTATTATTATTATGGAGCTTTTACCATGCTTGATGTATAAACTAAACTTTATCATTGGTAGGTATGTATACATACAGAGAATAAAACACTATATATAGGATTCAGTACTCTCTGCAGTTTCAGGCTTCCACAGGGGTCCTTCGAATGTATCCTTGGTGAACAAGAGGGACAACTGTAGTGACCAGGAAGTTCCCCAAACCTTGTACTTTTGAATTTTTAAATCAAGGTTTAATACATAGAGATGATAGATTAATTATTGGTTATTGATACTGACTGTTCTCAATCTCCTGTTGCTATCCTCCAAGGTAGGGAGAAGAACTGATAGTTTTAACACTATAATCATGGTGGTTATTGGTTTTCCTCCCTTCCCTAAAGATATTAGCTGCCACCCTCAACCCCAGTCCTTACAAGAATCATTTCACTAACATAAACTCAACTATGGTTAAAAGGGGCCCCTTTAGTGTAACAAAAGACACTTCTGTCACTCAGAAAATTCCTGGGGTTTTAGGAGCTTTGTGCCAGGAACAAAGGACAAAAACCAAATATATATGTGTGTTGAGAGAAGTCAGGATGAAGCAGAAGGAAGAGTGAGCTCTTATAGTCTCCATATTTGGGGCTTAAAGCAGACCATTTGGGAGGGTTTAAGAGCTAAGTAATTCAGTCCATTCACATATTTAAATCCACAAATCAAGAAATTATGTGTTAGGTGAAAGTTTGGGAGGTAGTGGTGTGGGTGCCAGGACTTAAGACAGGTGGGCTGAGATGCAGATCAGAGCAGTCAGCTAGACCAGGACCTAGACAGGCAGGGTGAGGACCAGTCCTGGGCCTCCCAAACATCCATCATCATCCATCACTAACCTAAGGGTGGAGATCCAGGCATCATGAGTCATCAGTTTGTAGGAACTGGGAATCCCCATTACTGAAAATAAGATCAAGAAAGGAAAGTGAAAGGGAGTTCTTAATACTAGAAGCTTCACAACTACCTTCTGGGATTGGTGGTTTGCACTTGTGTCTCTGTGAATGACCGGTGAGTGACTGCTTTTCCTAAGAGTGGAAATTTGGCCTTGTCCTTTGTAACTAAACACATTTCATAAAAGGCAGCCTTTCCCTTACTGCTAAGTGGTTTCAGACACTAAAATATTAAACAAAGATTGTTGGTTTTCTTAACCACTGATGGATCTTAAATCTTCAACCTGCTGCATAAAAATGCAAAATGTTAAATATTAACTACATTGGGCTATTTTTAGCTTCTGTTCTGCTTATGCTTTCTCTTCCTAAAACTCTTTGCCTGTCTTCTAGCCTTTGTAAGAAACGTTTTTGGTTTTTTTTTTTGGTTTTTTTTTTTTTTTTTTTGCCTTGAGAGAGGCTAAGTCAGCACAGACTGAGCAACCTGGATGCAAACTCAAACCCTGTAAGCAGTTCAGTTGATTCAAATAAAAATATCCATGTGGCAGAACCATCTTGGGGTTTTCACACAAACCATGACTCCTCATGGAAGAATTTTAAGGCTACTTATATTTTGAGTAGAAAAAGCATAAGTCAAAATTGAATTCAAATTGTTTTCTCTCAAAGCAGTGGTCCTTAGAAAATGAATTTACCAAGATTTCTAGTGATGCTGTTCAAGTGATGTGTTTGCTGCCTTTATTGACTGTCAGCTCATGTCATTAGCTTAAAACCCTGAGATGCTCCTTAGGTGACTTGGTGGACTGGTGCTCCAGAGGCAGTGAGCAGAAGGGGTCTCCTGGCACCCAGTTTTTTTGGGCAAAGATGAAGATTCCCTTCTCACCCAGCAAACAGTCCAACTATTGGACAGGTAGGAAATCAGGAAGCTATAAAAGAGCATATGAATCTAACTTTTTCACATGATCACATAAATAAATGACAGCAATTTTGAGGAAATAGTATCAGGGAGAAAATTAAAAATAAAAAGAGAGAGGTGGGAGGAGAGAAAGAAGAGGAGGAGGAAGGAAGGAAAGAAAGAAATCCTAGTACCCTGGAAACACCACTCCATGGTCTTCATTTTGAGATACGATTTCAAGTGAGTTTTCTGTTTTAACATCAACAGAGCATCTTTCTATAATGTACACCATGGCAAAGATCCTAAGAAAATTCCATTGGCCCCATCAACCTTCATTCTAAGTGCAGTGGTCCTGTTTTCCTATCATCTCCAAAGACTTCTTTATTTCACTCACCTGTGAACTCCGGGATATTATCATGCCACTGCAAGCATAAAATAATTCAGAGGGTGAACTTTTTCTGCCCTTGTTTGGGGAATGGAGCCCACATTACATATTTCAAAGCCTAGGACAAAGTGTTGTAGGCAGGAGGGTCAGAACTGGGAGATGATCTGGATAGTGGATCTCTACCTTCATCGTGCATCTGAATCACCTTGGGGAGAGTTAAAATAGACAGATGCCCAGATCTCACACCAGGGATTCTGATTCAATTGGTCTAGACTAGGGCCAGTATTTCTAAAAAACATATCAAAATTATAAATATTTTAAAAAATCCTAGCTGATTCTAATGTATGGTCAAGATTGAGAATTATCTCATCTCCTTCATTTTCAAGATGAAGGCCCTGAGGCACAGAACTTAAATACTTTCTCAAAGTAAGGCAACTATAAAGTGGTGGGATTAGGATTCAATTCCAGGTATGTCTAACTTCAACCCCCAACCCCATATCCCACATACCATATGGCTTCAATGTGGCTAGGTTGGAACCTAGATCGCAGGGCTGCCGGACTTCTGCCCAGTGATTTTTCTGTTCTAACCACATCCACGTCTACTTTTTTCCTAGCTCTTAACTTATTTCAGTGTGTCAACAGGAATTTCACCATTTCTTTTTTTTTTTAAATTTCTTCCATACATGATAGCAGAATGCATTTTGACTCATTGTACACAAATGGAACAGAACTTTTCATTTCCCTGGTTATACACAATACAGAATCACACCACTCATGCAATCATACCATTTCTTTTAGCTGCTGGATGTCTTGTCTTAGAGAATATGAAGCTAGTTCTCTTTAGCTGGAGCATCAGGCAGATATGAAGTCAATCAAAATTCATAGCCAGAACTCAGACACTCATTTCCTATAGGATTCTGTAAACAATCTTCTGGAAAGATTTACAAGTATTAGATACTTGGTTTTCACAGGAATCAGTCAGTTAAAAAGAGTTCATCAGCTGAATTAGTTGATTCATATTTAGCAAATCTAGCTCCTTTATTTTCTTTCATTAGAAATCTTTCCTTATTTGCAAAGGATTATGAAGAAAGAAGTTTTGTTTTTGTTTTTTTTCTTCTTAGAGAAAACATTTTTTTCACTTCAAAATTCATAGAAAAATAGTGACTATGATACTAACGTTGAAACAAATAAATGTTGCTAAGAGCTGACGAGCAAATCCTTCACGTTATTTTATAAAGTTTCATAGCAGTAATACAAGAAAGGTATCTTTCTCATCTGTAACTTTTCAGTTGATGAAACAAAGTTTCAGAGAAGCTATATAATTTGTCCAGGGTTCCACAGCTAGCAAGTGATGGAATTCACAGCTTGACACCATGAATACTATGCCAGACATTGTGGTGTCTGCAACAGAAAGGACTGATTTTGTGCTTGTCTTCTCGGTCTTCATTTATTATCTACTTCAGCACATACCATGGGCCACCCAAAAACTTTCCTCTACCTAATATTTGTTCTGCTTTTGAATGAAAAGAAAAATATTTCCTCCTTTTCTATCAATGGTCTTTGGCAAATAGCCTGTTAAGTACAGCCCAATTATCTCAAGATTGTACAACTCTATGAGATCAATAACACTCCAGCACTCTTAAAGAACAGACCAACACTAGACTTTACTTGGGATCAAATTTTGTTTTAATTCCGCTTGTTCTATTCTGCTTCCTTCATGCACTTCTGTTTGCCTCTAGTGCATTCTCTCAGTAAATAGGCTCTACTTCTAGAAAACCTAATCTAAGACAATTGGTATCAGAGGTAGTGCAAAGAAGTTGACTCTAATGGTGAAATTCTGGAGATGCGCCACTTAGAACCTTCTGCTGAAGGAGGAACCATTGCTGGTGGTGGCTCAAGTACTGATGGTCTCTGGTGTCTGGTAGTGCTTTAGTCAGCTATTTTGTTGCGGTAATGAAACGATCTGACCAGCACAATTATAGAGGAGGGAAAGTTTATTTGAGGGCTCACAGTTTCAGAGGTCTTAGTGCATAGAAGGCTGACTCTGTTCCTGAGGTCTTGAGGTGAGGCAGAACATCAAGGTGGAGTGTGTGGCAGAGAGAAGCAGCTTACATGAGACCAGGAAGCAGAGAGAGACTCCACTCTCCAGATACAAAACATATACCCCATAGCCATGCCCCAATTCCCACCTCCTCCAGCCACACCCTACCACTTCAATTAATCCCATCAGGGATTAATTCACTGATGGGGTTAAGACTTTTGTAACTCACTAATTTCTCCTCTGAACCTTTCTGCATTATATCACATGTGAGCTTTTGGGGGACACCTCACGTCCAAACCATACCAGCTAGTTAGTAAGACTCTTACCTGTAGTCAACTGGGATGGGATACAGGTAAAAGGATGTGCTCTTACTTGTATACTGCCTTGGACAGTTGAGTGGTAATAAGGAAAATGGTAATTATAAAGATTGTGAAATTGGGAGGCTAGGATTGAACACCACTGATGCTTTGAAGAGAGAAAATGAGAAGCTTAGGGCAATAATCAACAATTCAAAGCAAAATGTGAATGTCAGAGGACATTTTTGGCATCATTTAAAGAGAGTTTTATCTTATATTTGGAGAGATGGTCCTTCTGAGGATCAGGCTCAGGTTCTATTTGGAAGAGTTACAGAACTTCACAGAAGGTTGAATTCTCAGAAGGCTGGTCAGAATTCACAGAAGGCCTTGATAGGGAAGGAATGGGGCACTGAGACTTTGGAGGAGATAATTAGGTGAACACCCTGGAGAGTTTCCGTCTGTCTGACCTGTAGAAATGGACTGATCTTCCTTGTCAAACTCTGATGCTTCCTGCTCTGCTTGAAGGTTATGCAGAAGCTTCATATGAGGCAATTAACATAATACTAGGTCTTCTCAGAATATGCTCCTAGCTTCCATCCTATCAACCAGACCAACGACTAAGGTTTCTATTAGTATTACTCAATTGAGGAAGAGCCAGCCTGTCAAAGCAGTAGAGGAATGGTCAAACCTGTTTATAAGTCACCGTCAGGAACTTGGGAGATATGCCTTGTAATAAATCTTGATGATATTGGACTAAGGAAAGAAAAATATCAAGGGAGAGTTCTAATGCAACATATGAAGGCAAGTTATAATACACTGCCTCGATGACTCATGGAATTTTGGAAAAAGCAATGGCTCGTATTAAATAAAATAGTCTGCTATAGCAGACTGAGGAAGGGATCAAAGATCCAGAGAAGTTTGTGCTAGAATGTCTCTATTATATAAAACCAGCAGATACACTGACTGACTCTGGCAATGCTACTCAGGAGGGTTCAGCGGACATGCCATCTACTGACGTGATGAGGAATGTACTTGGGTTGACTCCAGGATTATTGAAGAGCTTGGTGATGGCTGTCCAAAGGAGAGTCCATATCTCCATGAGCAAAGATTGTTAAACATTGTAGAAAATATATGCTGCATTTTAATTTTGTTTTTTCCCACCAAAACTCATACTGAGGCTTAATCCCTTAATGCAATGGTTTTGACAGGTGGTAGGACCACCAGGAGGCCATAGGTCATGGGGGCTCCACCCTCATGAAAGAATTAATGTGGTTCCTGTGAAAATAGGTTAGTCATAGTGATAGTGAGTTGTTATAAAGCTGGGTTACTCCATGGGTTTTGCCTGTACATTCACTGGCTTGCTCTTCTGGTTACTACTATGAGTTGAACCACCATGAAGCCCTCACTTTGGTGGGGAGATGATGGTGCCACACTCTTGGACTTTCAGAGTTGTAAACAAAAAGTAAATCTCTATTTAAAAAATAAATTACCTGGATTTAGGTAGTCTGTTATAGCAATGGAAAATGGGCCAAGACAATCTATGTGATATTTCTTTTCCCAGTTCTCCTATGAAGTGCCCATTGACCATTTACTCAGGTAACAGAGCATTGGGGAAAAGGGAATACTCACACCATTTGAGGGGTGTTAGATATAAGGCTCAATTTGATGCTGAACCCAGAGACCTGAGGCTTCATCCCGGCATAAGGGTGAGAGGTTTGAGTCATAAGGGTGTCATATAATAAATGAAGTCTTGATCCAAGTCTGTCTCACAGTAACCACTGAATCCAGATAAACCCAGTTCTTGTTTCCATAGTTTCTGAATATGTGATGGGAAATGGACATATGATTTTGTTGGAAAAAAAAAACTTTACATTGATTCATAAACTTATAAACTCAGAGTCATTTAATAAGAACACATAGAAGTCCCTAAGACTCCCCCCACCTCCTTGCAATATAGTCAATGTAAATTAATTATGACCTCTCTGGAGAAATGGTAGATTTGTGCCACTCTCAATGATTTGAAGAATGCAGGAGTGATAGTACTGCAAAAACCAGATTGACCTTGGAAGATGACAATGTACTACTGCAAACTTAACCAAACAGTAGAGCCCATTGCAGCTGCTGTGTGGAAAGTGGTGTCTTTATTAGAACCCCAGTAAGTGGCATGAAGCTATTGATCTGGCAAATGCATTCTTTTCAATACCCATCAAATGGAAGAACAGAAATAATTTGCATTCATATGGGATGAATAACAGTACACATTCATGATCTTGCCCCAGAGATATGTTAATTTATTTTCTCTCCATCACTGCACTGTCTGAAAGGATCTGGCCCATCTGGACTTTCTGTAGAGGACCACAGTAGCCCATATTGCTGACATCATGCAAGCCAAACCTGATAAGGAAGAAGTGCAAGACTATTGAAGGACAGAGATAATCCTATATAGATTTATGGAATTGATGCATTTGTTAAATATTTATGGCTCCTGTGTTCTGGGACAAAATGGGTCATCCCTTCCAATGTAAACAAGATCTCAAACTGTGCATCTCTTACCACTAAGAATGTAGCACAGGACTTAAATGGTCTCTTCAGATTCTAGACACAGCATATTAAATGCCTAGGAATATGGATCCAGCCCATTTATTTGGTGATGCTAAAGTTTTAGGAAGGTTCATTTCAGGAAAAGACTGAAGCTGATTCATTCTGCAGTGAAAGCAGTTCTGTCACTTCGCTTGGGATGCTTTTATGTTTTTCTTTTCTTTTCTTTTTCTTTTTTTACTGGTGTTTGTTTATTTGTTTGTTTGTTTTATACTGGGGATTGAGCCCTGAGGCATTCTACCACTGAGCTACATCCCTAGTCCTTTTTATTTTATCGTTTTTTAAAAAATTATTTATTTAATTTATTTCGATTCATTTTACACAAATGGGGTTCAATTGTTGTTTCTCTGGTTCCACATGAAGTAGAGTCGCACAATTTGCCTAATCGTACATGTACAAAGGGTAATGATGCTTGTCTCATTATTGTTCCTTCCCCCAACTCTGTCCCCACCCCTCCCTTCCCTCTATGCAATCCATCCTTCCTCCATTCTTGCCTCCCTCCCACCCTGCATTATGTATCATCATCCACTTATCAGAGAGATCATTCAGCCTTTGGTGTTTTGGGATTGACTTATCTCAGCATGATATTCTCCAACTGCATCCATTTACCTGCAAATACCATAATTTTATTCTTCTTTATGGCTGAGTAATGTTCCATTGTGTACCACAGTTTCTTTACCATTCATCTATTGAAGGGCATCTAGGATATCTTGAGACAGAATCTCACTAAATTGCCCAGGTTGGCCTCAAAGTTTCTATCCTTTTGCTTCAACCTCCCCAGTTGCTGGGATTATAGGTGTGTGTCACCATGCCCCACTTGAGATGCTTGTGAGCTCTCTAACAAACCCGAAAGAAAACTCAGAGGATTTCCTATCGATTCTTAGAATCTTGAGCAAAGATGTAACATCTACAACAGAGAACTATCAATTATTAAATAAAATAAATGCACACATGCATACACACACACACACACACACACACACACACACACCAAAACTGATCTACTACTGATAGAGACAGAACATGTAACCACGAGACATGAAATAACCATGCAGTCAGAACTACACATAATAAATGAGAGATTGTCAAACTTTTCAAATCATGTTTTGGGAGGACACTGAGACAGAAGTGGTAAATTCTGGGTTGAGCTGGAAAAGGTCCAGAGAGCCCAAATAGCCCAGACATTAGATCCCCATGTAACCTCCTGCATTGTACCAATACCTCTCCCTCAGCTCACACCTGTGGCATGACTCATTCCCTATGTGCATCTGGCAGAAGAGAAAAACTCCTGAGCTTCATACACAAATGGAGTCAGCATACAGGGTTTGTGTGAAATGCAAATGAACTTTTGTATTCTAGCCCCACTTAAGGGCAGCCCTGAAAAATAGAAATGAGAAGAAATCCTCCCAGAGGACAGAGCTTCAGGTGATGCTCGTGATCATCGATTTTGTATGGAGAGATAATTGAGCTAAGATTAGAATACATATGAACTCATGGCCAATGCAAATGTTTTAGGTGACTAATTAAGGGATTAGGAGAAGCAAGATTGAAGATAAAGAGACCTTGGGAGGCATACGGATGGGCATATGGGAATGGGCACTGAGGTGTAATGATATTTGTATAGCATTTTGTATCCACCATAGATCATCCACTCAAAAAGAGGCACTGAACACCCAACTGGGTAGATTGATACAGCTAGTCAATAGCAGCCAATTTTTGTCCTTGGCCATTTCATTATCTAGTAATGAGCCTATGAATGTGGTTTCTGTGATAGTAGAAATGAAGACTAAATATGGCCCAAAAATTGTGACTCACGCTCAGCAAGATTGAGATTTGCCAGGTTAGAATTCTCCTTGCTTAATATCTAACCTACAAGTAGAAGAGATCAAAGCCAATCACCTATATGGTGCTGTCCCATTTATAAGAACAACTAGCTATTCTTGGTCATTCGAATATACAGAACCCCTTCTATTTTGGAAAGAGCAAGTCATCTTAACTAGGACTGACAGATACTCTAGATAGCAGTTTGCCTGTCCTGTCTACAGTCCCTCAGCAGTAACATTACTCCAAGGACATAGAGAGGGCTTGATCTTCCAGTATGTGATCTTGTATAGCATCACCTCAGTCTAACGGACTGTCAATGGAGTCATGGCACTGGGCACGTGGGACCCAGTGGCCTTACCATACACTAAACCATCCAGAAGCTGCCAGTCTCATGGATCAGTGGAATAGTTTCCTTAAAAGGTAGCTGAACCATTAGCTTTGAGATGACACCTTGTAAGGACTGAACATTTCCTTTTCATCTGAATCTCCATTTCACAGAACACATGGATCCAGGAACCAAGCAGTAGAAGTGCCCTTTTCAATTATTCCCAATGACTCTTACATAATCTGTGTATTCTTCCCCTGAGTCTCTGCTGGTTCCCAGAAGTCCTGGGCTTCCATGAAAGGACACATTAAGAGCCCCACTGAACTTACAGCTAAACTACTGTAAGGTCACTTTGGGTCCCTTGTACCAGTAAACTAGCAGGCAAAGAAAGTCATTACCATGTATACTGTGAGGGTGTGGCCTGTTCATCATGAGGCTGTAGAATTGCTGCCAAATAAGGCAGGTAGGGAGATGGTCCACTTGGATTGGATACCTTTTGGTGCTTCTATTCCCAGTTATAACTAAATGGGCAGTAGAGAGGGGAAATGTTAAGATTAGTTAAAGCCTTGAGATCAACTACAACTACAGAAGTAGTTGTGTGAATAATCAGAATCTCAGAGGACCTATACCAGATGCAGAGAATTTAGTATCAAAAAGAGAACTGACAGGAAAAAGGGGTAGATGGTAGTAGTTGCAACTGGTGCCTCACCCAGATTATTTTTACTACCCAGAGAACCCATCCCTTAGGTGTTTCTGATGCTGCAGCTAGCAGTTCACACCTAGGACTGTGCCTATCTTCCTTCTTTTGCTGCCATGTAGCTTCTTCTGCGGCTGCAGAGTCTAATGTGATTGCAACTTTGATAGGAGTCACTTTTCTCCACTCTGGACCCTACCTCTAACCCTTCCCTTATCATTTGGAAAGGGACCCAGGTCTCTTTACTTCTCAAAGCACAATCACACTATTAACCAACTTCAACTTAATTCAGGGGAAATGTCCTGCTCACACACCGAATGTGGTTTAGCTTCGACAGCACAGGGAACCCAATCCCAGTCTTCAGTGGTGTCCTTATGCTGTGTGACGTGATCAACCCTACAGGAACATGATAAATCCAGGTACTCCAGCATCGCATTTCATTCAGGTCCTGTGCATCTATCCTTTCACACAGTGGTTCTTGCCTCACATGAGGCTTGTGCATAGTCTTCAGGCAAAGTGGGTTGGAGAGGAAGCACTATCCCTTAACAAAGAAGAGTAGTCCCAGACAACTGAAAGTTCTCCAGGGTGTCTATCCAGATCCAAAGTCTCAGTGTCTGTTTCCCTACCAAGGCCTTAACTCCACCATAGAAAACTTGCTGGGGCTGAGAATTCAACCTTTTGTGAAGTTGTGCAAATCTTACAAATAGGTCCTGACCTGGTCCTCAGAAAGACTAGCCTTCCATATACCAAAGATGAGTCTGCCAAACAGTTCTTTGTCTTTTATATTTTACTTTGAATTGTTGATGATCAACTTAAGCCTCTTATTTTCTTTCTTCAAAGCATTAGTGGTGTTCAGCCCTAGCCACCCAATTCCACAGTCCTTCTAATTATCATTACTGCTCAACTGTCAGAGACAAGGCACAAGTAGAGGCATATCCTTCGTCCTGTATCCCAACCAAGAGGTTGAGCAATGCTGCTCTGACATTGCTGAGCAGAACTGGGAGTCTGACCTCCCAGCCAGTGTGTGGCTTTCCAGCCAACAGTCTGGCTAAGAACATACAGTCAATATTCCACATTGTGGACTCTGTATCCATGGATTCAGCCAACCCCAGAAGGAAAAGAAAAACTTGAAAAGCATCTATACTGAACATGTAGAGACCTTTTTTGTCACTATTCCCTAAACAATACAGCCTGACAACTATTCACATAGCATTTACCTTGTGATAATATTATAAGTAATCTAGAGATGATTTAAAGTACACAGGAAGATGTGTGTAGCTCATATGCAAATACTTTGCCACTTCATATAAGAGACTAGACCATCCACAGATTTTTGTATTCATGGGGTTCCTGGTACAAATCCCCTGAAGATACTGATGGATGACTGTATGTGTCCTCTATCTCTCTAGGGGGAAAAAACCTACACATTTAAGTCATAGAGAGGTTTACATTCGATTTAAGCATGAAGGACTCCAATTCTAGGTTAATGTGGTCCATAAAAAATACACACAATTTACATTGTTGACCAGAACCCTTAATATTGCTGAATCTAAGGTACCCATATTTAGATTAATTCACTAATTCTAGGAGAAATCTGTGCTGCTAAAAGGATTTGTCACCAAAGACAACTTATACTGTGTACCTCTAAAATGATGTGAAAGCTTGCAGTCTCCTCAGAGTAATTTTTCAACTTCAACAACACGAAGATATGGCTTCTCCCAAGTACCTGTTCCATGTAGAAAAGCAATGCCTACATCTACACAAACTCATACACAACAATAAACACTACCCAATCTTCATTACTCCTAACGCGTTGATGTTTCCTACAGATCATTTTTTCTATAGAAGTTTGAATGGATTTTTTCAAAATGTAGGCAAAAGGTAATATGTAATTGCTGCTTTATCTTAGTAGTATTTTATAATTGCCATATGGATTAGTTTTTGTCCATAAGTTATTTAGATGAGTACTTTCAAAATTTCTATTTCTATGATTTAATATTTTAATCATTCACTTTTATTTCTTCTAATTGGGAAGAAGGTCACAATGCTTGTTTTATAGAATTTGAGATTGAAGGAGAGAGACCCAAAGTTTCCAGCTGAGGAAAAGTGTGTTCTATGAATATTGAATATTAATGTATATTGTTTATTCATAAGGGGCATTACTATGATCTTATTGAATGAATCCTGCTTTTTCTATGCATGCATTTAATTTTGTTGCTTGATCTGCCACAAATAACAAAGCATCTCAATATCTCCAACAATTACGTGTCCATTTTTTAAAGGTCTTGTTAAATTGCCTGGTAATTCATTCATCTCATAAAAGTTTGTACCAAAGTTTGTACCAAAGTTTGTCCAATGAAGCGAGTTCTCGTTGCCCTCAGTGTTCCTGTCCTGAAGCTGGGTTTTATATTTGTGCTTGCAGCTCTTTTTCCTTTGGTTTGATTTTGACTAACATTTTACTTTTAACATTCTGAACATTTGTTTTAGGTGTTGTCTTACAGATAATGATTGGTTGGATTTTGGGAAAACAACTTGAGATTCTTTGGCTTCTAGAGAGGTGTTTAACATTGACCTTAACACAAAAGGTCGATTTCATGTTCTAACATACAGTTTTATGCTTTTAAATACTGTTTTGTGCTGTTTTATGTATGATTCCTGTTTGCTCTGTGGGCCATGTTTCCTTAGCTTTGACTTTCTTTGATATTTATATTTTAATGTTTCAAAAGCTCTCTTTTGCTTCACATTCATTCTCAGGATCAAGATGGAAACCATCTTTTAAGTACACGATCCTCCACTCCTCTCCTCTCATTTCTCAGTCTTTGTTAATATTATCTGACATTTTAAACTCAATTTGTTTTCATGAAATCATGAATTTTACATTATTTTTAAAGAGACAGATGTTTTGATTTTAGCTTCATTTTTTACAACCAGTTTTACAATTATCCTGGAGAGAACTAGATAAATATGGGCCTTGTCTACTTAGGTTTAGTGTTGAACCCCATCATGTTTAATGTAACGACTTCTCCATTTTTGAGCTTGTCATATTTGGTATCCCCAGGTAGTTGAAGACACTCATCAAATAATTGTTTTCCATGGATCATTTTGAGTTCATGCTTAATAGAAATATCTTTTTATTGCCTCTGTTTGTTATAGACAACTTGTATCTTAACAGTTTTTGCTCAAAACTCTGAAAACATTGCTGGGTTGTCTTGTGGTATTCATGTTAATGAAGAGAAGTGCTGTGGTTGAAATGAGCACACTGCCCCCCAAGTTGATGCGTTGGAAACTTAATCCTCCATGCACCAGCTTTAGGAGGTGGGTCAAATAAAATGATTAGAGAGGCTGGGGTTGTAGCTCAGTGGCAGAGCACTTGCCTGGCATGTGCTGAGGCACTGGGTGGATCCTCAGCACTGCATATAAATAAATAAAATTAAGGCCCATTGTCAACTAAAATTATATATATACATATATACATATATATATACATATATATGTATACATACAAAAAATATATATATATAAGGTGATTAAGCTATAAGGAATGGATTATCTTGTGTGTTAGTTGCCATGGCATGGGCTTATAAAAGGAGTTTGACCCCCTCGTTTGCTTGCTCTGTCCTGCTCTTTCATTTTTCTACCTTCTGGCATGAGATTACACAGCAACAAAGTCTCACCAGATGCCAGCACCCTGGTACTGAACTTCCCAGACTCCAGAACCCAGTCAGAGCTTTTCTGTTATAGCAACACCCAATGAACTAAGGCAAGATATTAGAAGTTAGCTTGCTGCACCTTCATACCTAAACTTTTCCTTCTGCTAAAGTGCTTTCAAAGTATATTAATTCTTTTTAATTTAAACATCATTTCACAATTAAATAACACATTCATACTATTTTTCCTAGAATAGGATGGGAACTTAAAATCTGTAAGTAGAGATCTTTCTTTTTTTTTTTTTTTTTTTTCCAACTCTGGAGAATTGGGAACTGATGTAAATTTTTCCTTTGGTAATTACTTATGCTTCATTTATTCCAGCCCTTTCTCCCCTTGATCTTCACTCCTGCCCTTTCATATCTGTCATTGCCTTTCTCATCATTTCCTTTTGGACCTTCCCTCTGCATCCTCAAGCATGGATCCAATTTCTTTTGCAGCATCAATTACGTCTCTTCTTCCTCCCCTGTCCCCCGCCCCCTTTTTTCACTCTGACAGTAATTTCTAACAGGTTTCATCCATTGCAGATCTGTTTCAACATGGAATATCTTTTTCCTCTGTATCTACCTCAGGCTTCGTGTAGGTTCTTCCTCTTAAAATGCATTGTGCCATGGCTGGTTGTCCTCACTACGTTATGCTCAATGTTTATAAAGATTTCACCTCCACACAGGTTTTAAAGAGACAAGAGGTAAGATGAGGAGGAGCAGTTGAGGGCATTTGCACTCCCAATATCTCAATAGTCTCTCTGGTTCCATCCACGTGGCTGCTCAGGGCTTCGGTTTGTGTGACTGCTGGGATGCCGATGGCATACCTTCCTACCTTCGCAGGTCCCTTCCTCGCCACGTGAGACCTTTTCTCAATTGTCTCCACCTGCCTTATAGTTCAATGATTCCTCCCAGAGCCAAGTAGTGCAAGAGATTGTGGGCTAGTCACAGGAAAGACCACACTTTAAGTCCATCTACTGTGTTTTAGTACATACTAATTACATAAATTAATAGGCTTCATTGTGACGTTTCCTTACATGCACATGATACACTTTGCTCATACAGCAGGGACTACTAGTCAGATGACATTTTAGGCTGGGTGTGCATCCCTGTTCTTTGCAGAAAAGTAAACAAACCATCTCAAACTAGCTGTGGAAAAAGCATAGAAATGAGGTAGAAGGCATTCTGCATAAAACAAAACTTAACATCCAAACTATTGGAAAGGTAAGTGTGAATCCAGTCCTCGGGCATAAATGGAATCAGAGATTTCAACATTGCTAGAACCCTTTTGCTTTTCCTTCTGTCTTTGTGTGACATTGTTTTTCTCTTCTCTCTCACTCCCTTCCCCATCTCTCTCCATCTCTCCTTTCATCCAAAATCTGGGTCAATCATTTGCGTCCAGGAAGCAAAGTTATTTAAGAAAATTTAATCTTCCACAGGAACCATATGGGTGAAGTAAAGGAGTAGAATGTTCTGAGAAAAATGAGGTTACATCCCTGAAAAATCATGGGGAGAAGTTGGACAGGCAAAAACCAATCCATGAACTAACAATGAACCAACTGGATGGATGAATAGACAATCATATCATTACCTTTCCTATACAATAAAAAAACCACGTAGTGGAATACATGAAGGCCTTAAATACTAAACAGTATTGGTCATAATAAAATCAGTAGTCCAAGTCCTACTTTTCCCAGAGTCTGCCCCTCAAGATGATCACTTTCAGCTTTTAGCTGAATTTTCTAATCTAATTCTCCATATTATCAAATATTCTATTTATAATTGTTATAGTTATTTGTATCACAATTTTAGGCATCTGACAACTTTTATTGAAAGCAAACATTCAATTCTCTTCTGCACTCACACTTATTGTCCTTCTTCCACTCCTGGGATGGTTGCATCATTCATGCTAGTTAATTCAGTAGTCTGTGCTCACCCTACAATGATAATGCAAGTATTATTCATAACTGAGCCAAGTAATGTATAATGAATATATTTTACTTCTGATATAATATTTTCCTCCTGCAAGTTCACAATTGCCTCTTGTTTTTTTAAAACTCCTAATATTCCCAACTATGTAATAAGATTATTAAACCAGTTTTTCCTGATGGTCAAGAATTGGTGCAAGAACAAGTTTAGAAATCATAGGAATGGTATACTGCTAGAAGAAAAACTTTTCCTGATTCCTCAGAACTGGAAATCATTTGTTTTTTGAGAATTCCCATCGACTGTATGCATCTCTCATCACTGACATATTTCTGCCTTAGCGTACTCACGTGTGCATTTTATCCTTTCCCCTAGACTCTGCTCTTTGAGGGCAGGCTGGATGTCTAGTTCATTGTTCTCAGTACTCGATCCAGTATCCTGATGTGAGGCTACTCTATGAACACAGTGAGGAATGCAGAGATACATTCTGTCATTCACTGTAATATTTAAACATGTCTTCTGTGTTCCTATGGAATGGCATAATGATGCTGATGGCGGGGGACTGGATTTAGTGGACCTAATCTGTATGCTGTGTTGAAACACTTAACAGTCATAGAAGCAAGTCGGGGACCTTAATAGCTTTTCCACTAAGTGGCAGAACTTGGATAACTCCTGTGCCCTTATTTGCCCTCCTTATTTGCCACCCAATACCACTTCCAGGCTCAACTCAAAATCAAAAAATTAGGTGGCAAGGCCTCAACCACAAAGTTTCCTCAGGTCACCAGAAAGGTTTCCATTTTTTTTGTCATGGGAATGCCAAGCTTCTTTTCTTCCATACAACCCCAAAGTGCATAATTTAAAAAAAAATTCTTACATGCTAATGATATTTCATATTTTAAATGATTTTTAGCATTCCATCTGAAAAACTTCTAAAAACGACCTTTCCAACTCTGAGCCCAGGGTGAGCTTTGTGCTTACTTCTGTTACAAATTGTGTAAGATACCATCCAAGATTTGTAAAGGCATGAAAAGATTTCTCTTGAATGAGGTATGACCTTGTTTGAACTTGTTTTCCATCTGAAAATCCCTGAAGACAAACACCTGTGTAACCTTAGGAAGCAAGCATCCCAGAATTTAAAAAAATAAATAAATAAAGCCTACCAACTTTTGGTGGTTTACAGTTGAGTCTACCAGTAGAGGGCACCTAACCCTCAGCAATAGTTTTAGAAACATCTCTAATGGGTTCAGGCACTTTATTACCTTGCACTCTTTCAGGCTGCCAATTAACAGAATGAGCAGAATCATTTTCTCTTCAATTTGCAATTGTCTTGCATTGTGGAAATGAGAATGCCTGCCTGCTAGACTTACAGGTGGTGGAAGTTTTGGTGGGGAAGGGGAAGGACAACTAAGAGCGGAAAATGAGGCTTTCCCTCCATACAGAGGATTGGAATGAATTTTCTACAGGACACTGTTAATTCTGGTATGGTATTTATCTGGTTGATCCACCACAATTTAGTAACAAGAATGAGGCTTTCTCAGCTATTTATAAATCTCTTTGTGTGAAGAAATCCTATGTGTGTGATTTTCTTTAATATATACATATGAATTTGCTCCATTTGTGAAGGAATAATACAATTCTAAATGTTATTAGGGACTACAGAGATTATACTCAGATGGAAATATTAATGGTCAAGGAGGTAAAGGCCTCAGACAAAATCCCTCAGTTAAGAAGAGTAAGGGTTCCAAAACCCAGCTGCTGACCAGCCCTTTCCAAGCCACCCATGTAACACATCTGACCAGAAAAATCACCATAACCAGTACCTGAGGGAATCCAGATCATAATAAAAACCCACTGGGCAATGAGATTAATTTATGAAGATTTTTCAGAGACTTTAGTTACAATAAAATGCATTGATCTGGATTCAGCTCAGAAATGAGGTGTAGATTGGTTCTAACTTCGGTAGCCAATTTTGCCCTTGATCCTCATACATGCCTTCGTCCCTTGTATTAGTCAATTTTTTTATTACCATAGCAAAATGCCAGAAGCAGACTAACTTTATTTTAAAAGGGGGTTTATTTAATTAACTTTCTGGATGCTCAAAGTCCAAACAGCATGGCACAGGCTCTTGTAAGCGTCCTCTCTTCCCCTGCTGCATGGCCTCATAGCAGACGTCCATGGCAGGGGCATGTGTGGGAGCCAAGATCACTTTGTAAAACTGGGAGGCAAAGAGGTCTGGAGTCACTTCCCAGGACACGCCCCTGTGATGTAAGGACCTCCCACTGGGACTGCCTCTTAAAGGTTCCATACAAGTCCTGTCTGCTACACTAATGCTGAAGTCTACAACACACTTCCCCTCCAGGAGCAAGCCACACCCAAACCATAGCATCCTCCTCCCCAGCTAACCTTTTCCACTTTTTGATGCCCCAGGTCATGACTGGGAGACATGATTTTAAAAGAAAAATCCACACCCCTTCCCTATCATGTTTCGCACAATCCTGCATGCTCAGGCCCCTCCTTCTGACATCTGCTGCCACCTTTCTCTATCATTACACCTGCTGAGGCTGCTAGTCTCCCATTGGCATCCACAGACTGCCCACTGGCTGTTTCTCTTGCAGGCAATTCCCTTTCGTCTGGTCTTCATATGACTCAGCCTTTCTCCTCCAGGTCTTGGCTTTTCCTCCATGAAGACGCCTCTCATCAGTGGATCTAAGTGGTCACCCAATTACTTTTTACTCCATCAACCTGTGTTAATTCTTTGTATCAGCCTTATAAATCCACTGATGTTTTTGTTTGTTTGTGGGGGTTTTTGTTTTTTGTACTGGGGATTGAACACAGAGGCTCCAGCACGCTTGGCAAGTACTCTGTATCCTCAGCCCTTTCTATTTTACTTTTGTTGAGTTTCCTTAAATTGCTGAGGCTGTCCTTGAACTTCTGATCCTCCTGCCTTAGCTTCCTGACAGGTGTGTGCCATGGTGCCTGCAGGTATTGGTAATTTTTTGATTTTACATTTACTTTCATGTCCCCACCTACCACCAGAACAATATTGTTTTATGGAAATGGGAACTTCATCTTCCATATTCATTATTTTTATTCCCAGCCCTTTGAAAAGCCTCTGACTCCTAATAGGCACCCAAGAAAAATGACAGGAAATTATCAGTCTGAGCTGCATGTAATAATCTTTCCTTAAATGGATCATGCAACATCCAGGAGCCTCTTCTTCAGGGGAAGTTCAAGGTCTTCGTGGTCTTTGGTAGTTTCCTACCTTTAAGAAAGCTTCAGGTTGCACTTCACAATGATCATAAGATCCAATGATTGAGCTGCACCAGTCCCTCTCCTCTACCTTGGGACAGTCTGGTCTGGCTGCTTCTTGAGCAAAAACCACCTGCCCTGGCTGACTGTCCCTCAGGACTCAGTTGACCCCGTCACCAAGTTTGATGCTGACATAAAATTCCTTATGGGACAGGCTCACAACAAGAACATAAACAAATTGTGGATGATGAGTTGAGATATTGGACTTGAGACATGTTGGAATCTGGAAATTAATATTAAAGGGTGCAAGAAGGCAACCTAACGAATCATTCTCATGAGATTATCCACATTTGGGACACCCAAGGTGTGTGATGAGGTCTGCCCACTCATGGAAGCTGTTAAATTCTTTGGGAGGAAAAGTTTGATAAATCCCCTTCCAGTCTCTTAAAATAAAACCTAATTTCATTTCATGTGAAAAAATGAACAGTTCTATCTCTCTGCTTCATACCTTAAATGTGTGGGTACAATTGCTGTGATGAGGTGTCACAGAACGGTTTGGGAGTATTGTGGTTTTGATGTGAGGTGTCCACCAAAAGCCTATGAGTGAGATTATGCAAGAGAGTTTAGAGGTGAAATGATTGGGTTATAAAAGATTTAACATAATCAATGAATTAATCCCCTGATAGGGATTAACTGAGTGGTAACTGAAGGCAGGTGGGGTATGGCTAGAGGAGGTAGGTCATTGAAGACATGCCTTTAGGGTATATATTTTTGTCCCTGGCAAGTGGACATGTTGCGATGTCCTGAGCTTCGTTCCTCTGCCATAACCTTCTGTCATGGTGTTCTGCCTTACCTTGAGCCCCAGGGAATGGAGTCAACCATCTATGGCTTGAGACCTCTGAAACAGTGAGCCCCCAGATAAACCTTTCCTTCTTGAAATTGTTCTTGTCAGGTCTTTTGGTCCTAGTGATAAAAAAGCTGACTAAAACATAAATTGGTACTGAGAAGGGGAATCTTTGCTGTGACTACACTGACCATATGGTTTAGAAGTTTTTGAAGCTTTTTGGAATCTGTGGAAGGAAGTTTGGAAAGTTTAGAGATGAAAGCTGGAAAAGCTTTAGATATTTGTAAGTGGAGCTTAGTAGACAATTCTGGTGGAAACTCAGAAGACCACAATGCTGATAGAACTGTGGACAGTAAAAACATGGCTCAAGAGGTTTCAGTGAAAAAGGAGGACACTATTGATAAATGGACTAGGGGCCATTTGTCTCATGCTCTGGTTCAGAAGTTGTCTGCATTTTGCCCATATTCTGAGACTTTCTGTGAGGCTATTTAATCTCATGGAAGAAATATCTAGGCAGCATAGTATTCAGGCAGTGGCATGGGTATTGCTGGTGACTTTTAGCCAAATTTATTGTTATATTCAGGAGCAAAAAGCAGAGCAGAAAGATTTGAAAAACTTGGTCTTGAAAAGTGGGAGTAAAACTGGGGCTAAGGAACTTGGACTTGTTGAGGATATTATTGCCACTAAAAAAATGCTAAAGACTTTGCCCAGAGACAACAAGAAAGATGGCTTGAGAGCATCTTAGGCATTGACAAGACCACATCCACCTCGGGCTCAAGGGAGTAAAAATTCCCTTGAGATCAGTGGGAAACCCTGCTTGCACAGGGAGGCCTAGAAAGTTGTTTGGCCAGGTTCAGTCACCCCAGCATTCAGAAGCTGCTGCAGGCATGGTCCCTGGAGGCTTGGCTACTGCTCCAGCTGACAGCAGACCTTGGCAGCAACCACGTGGTACTGGATCTGCAGGATTGCAGGATACTGGAGTTAGGAGTATCCTGCAGAAGGCTTCCACCCGGATTTCATAGGAAGGCCTAGGAGGCTAGGCAAAAAGTCAGGGTCAGATTTCCTTAAGGGCTGCAATGAGTGGAGATGTGAGGAGGAAGCTGCAGCTGCAGTGGAAACCCCTGAGATTAAGAGGTACCCATACCATGGAATATCTGCCAAAGGAAGCTGCAGGAATTAAGCCCAGACAAGCCAACAGAAAGTCCATGTGGAGTCAACTAGCAAGGCCATAGGGGCAGAGCTGCACAAGACCTTTAGAGAGAATATCAGGATGCCCTGTGCCTCAAATGCTGGATATGGAACTACAGGACTTGTTTGCTCAGCTGGTTTTCAGTCTTGCTCTGGTCCCATCCCTTCTTTCTATGCCCCTATTTCTAACTTTTAGAATGGAAATGCTTACTCTCTACCTTTATATATTGGATACATGTAACGTGCTTTTGATTTTTATAGGAGCTCACAGTGAGTTTGCCTGTGTCTCAGAGGAGACTTAAACTTTTGGACAATCTTGGAACTGTTGAGATCATGGGGACTCTTGGAAATGGACTAAATATATTTTACATTGTGAGGTGATCATGAGCTTTTGGGGAGCTAGGAGTAGAATGTTGTGGTATAGATAATAGGTGTCTCCCAAAGCTTATGTGTAAGAACATGCAAAATGTTGAGATAAAATGATTGGGTTATAAATGGTTTAACCCTAATAGGGATTAACGGAGTGGTAACTGAAGGCAGGTAGGGTATGGCTGGAGGTCATTGAGGACACGCCTTTGGGGTATAGATTTTTGTCTCTGGAAAGTGGAGTCTATCTCTGCTTCCAAGTTGCAATATCCTGAGCCTTTTTGCTCTGCCACACCCTTCCACCATAATGTTTTGCCTCACCTCAAGAGTTAGCTATCTATGGACTGAGACTTCTGAAACTGTGAGTCCCAAGTAAACTTCCTTCTTAAAATTGTTTTTGTTAGATCTTCAGGTCATAGTGATGAAAAGGTGACTGAAACAAGGCTGGTCAAGTGGGAAGAAATTAGTGTACATAACTCTCCAGTGACCAAGATTACTGACTGCCTCTGTCCATTGCACAGTAAGGAGCAGAGAGAGCACTGGGGACTCTGGGTAAGTGAGGTGACACAAATGGGTAGTTCAAGTTCACAAATAACAATGGTCCTGTTGACCGAGTGCCAGTTTTATTTTTGTTGTTTTTGTTTTGACCATGTGCTATTCTAAATGTCTCCTGTAACTTGTTCCACCTAACTCTTGTAGCAGCACTATGAGGTATTAGTTCATGATTTCTCAGTTAGGAAAACCAAAGCTCAGAGAAGTTTTGTTTATTTATTTTTTGCCATTCTCAAATTTATTTTTTTATTTATTTATGATTTTTACAGATTGTGTCTTGATTCATTGTACATAAATGGGGTACAACTTTTCATTTGTATGGTTGTACATGACGTAGATTCACACCACTCATGTAATCATACATGTACATAGGGTAATGACTCTTTCTCATTCCACTATCTTTCATATCCCTGTCCCCTCCCCCCCTCATTTCCCTCTACATAATCCAACGTTTCTCGATTCTTCTCTTAACCCTCCCCATCCCTGTTATGTATCATCATCCACTTATCAGGGAAAACATTCAGTCTTTGGTTTTGGGTGATTGGCTTTTTTCCCTTAGCATGATATTCTCCAGTTCCATCCACTTACCTGCAAATGCCATAATTTTATTCTTCTTTATGGCTGAATAATATTCCATTGTGTATGTAAACCACAGTTTCTTTATCCATTCATCTGTTGAAGAGCATTTAGATTGGTTCCACAATCTCGCTATTGTGAATTGACCTGTTGTAAACATTGATGTGGCTGCATCACTGTAGTATGCTGATTTTAGGTCCTTTGGGTATAGGCCAAGGAGTGGGATAGCTGGGTCAAAGGTGGGTCCATTCCAAATTCACACAAGCAATAATAGGTGTTGGCATGGATGTGGGGATAAAGGCACACTTGTACATTGCTGGTGGAGTTGCAAATTAGTGCAGCCACTCTGGAAAGCAGTATGGAGGTTCCTCAGAGAACTTTAAGGTACATGTTCAAGGTCACCTAGATGGTAAAGCCACAGAGCTTCCTTCCACCACATTGCACTGTCCGGAACCAACAGAATGTCTCTCTACAAGAATGGACTCCTTAATGACTTTATGAAGCCAAAGGATCTTAAAGGTTCACTAGTGCTCTCACAATAACTTAAAAACACTGAGTTATTCAGACTAAACTGTGTGTGTTGGTTAAAATGCCATCAATGCAAACTTCATGGAGATAGGAGATATTGCATTTTTAAAATTTTCTAACTTGGCCACTGATTAATCCAAGTTTTTTGTTTCTTTTTATTTATTTAGCAAATATTAGGTGTTTTGGTTGGGTGTTTAGACCAATGCTGGACACAGGCAATAGGGTGGTAGACAAGGTCAACCTCACAGCATTGCTTGGTTATCTTAGAGAACTTACTGTTAAAATTAGAGAAAAGAAATTATTTCATAACCCCTGTTGTCTTTGTTTCTTTTAGCTTGCCAGAAAATGATCTCATCCTTAGAAAAATTTCTAAGAAACGACTTTGGTTCTCATTTCTGACATTGTTGACATCAATCTGGCCCTTCTGTTCTTTGGTTGTTTCTAGTATCAGTCACCAGATGCTGATTCATAGTAAAAGTCCACCGTAGGGCAAGGAGGAAGGCAGATGGATTACTTACTCTTCCTTGCAGTGCACTCTTTACCAAAGTCTGTGATGATAAGGCCCCCTCTTGATGCTATTTTTCATGGAGCCTCAGGGCTGACAGAAGTCATTGCTATTTTTGAAGAGTCAAAGTAACAGAACAGAAAATACATGTAAAAATAAAATAAACAGAAATTGATTAAATAAAGAACTAAATCATTGAATTAAATCAGGAAAATTTTCAGGAAAAACTGGACATACACAATCATCACTAGACATATTCTGGCTATGTTAATGAAAAAATACTAAAGGAAGAAGCTATCTAGAAAAAATGTACCGAGGGAAAAAAATATCATCTGTTCTATGCAGGATTCAGGTTTCTGGAAATAGCATTCAACATTATAAGAAAATGATCAATGTCTTAAGACTAAGAGAGGGAAGTATGATCCAACAATGTTATACACAGCTAAACTGGTTGAGAATAAAAGCAGTAAGCAGTCATTCTCAACACGATAGAATGTAAGAAAGTATGGACGTATAACTCCTCTTGGGTACAAAAAACCCCCACTTTTATTTGATAAAATTCAATAACCAATGATGAATGGAGAAATTGATATTTATCCATGCCACTAAGGAGTTTCCATACTTAGAAAGCACGTTCTGTTGCTTGGATATAAGATCTTACTGAGTTTTTTAAAAATTGTGCTGCATAGTGGAGAGAGCCCTGGATTTGGTTCTGGTTCTGTCACCAACTTATCTGTGTTCCAGAACAAGTCCCTTATTTTCTGGGCTTAGTTTTCTGTATCTAAACAATCAGACCACTCTAGCTAAATACTTTTCATATATAAGGAAAGTAATAATCTCAAACATCTTCAAATGATGATGTCATTCTCTGTCATCAAATTTGGCTTCTGCCCCCACAACCCTGAACTGGTGTTCTTTTTTGATTTTTATTGTTGCTCCATGTCAGTGATATTTGAGATGCTACATATTGGCCATTCCTATGGTCAGTTTTCAGGTTAGTCAAGGCTTTTGTTAAAATCCAGGTTCTGGCTGGGGATATAGCTCAGTTGGTAGAGTGTTTGCCTTGCAACCACAAGGCCCTGGGTTCAATCCCCAGCACCACACACACACACACACACACACACACACAAAATCCAGGCTCATACAACCGAAGTCTCCTCCTGCTTACAATACCATCATTAATCATGGACTTGGCTGGGCATCCCCCTGAGAGTTGGCTGAGCCCCATCAGTTGCATCGTTAGCAGAAGGTTACCCTGCAAATTGTGGTGCTGATCTTCTTTCTGGGTTTGCAGCACAGGCTTTGTTTGCTGGCAAGATTTTAGACAGGTCATTCAGAGAGAGCGAGCTGTGCAGCACCGTGGTTCTTTGCATTCACCTTCCCTCAGATGGGACACTTGGCCAATCCTTGGCTCCCGGTGTGGTGCTCCTGGTCACTACACTGACAGAGTAGATAACACCACCATGTCAACAGCAACAGGCACCTAAGAGGGGGGAAGAGAGACATGGTGACTGGCACAACAGCCTCTTCTACAGCCTCCATGACACCCTGTGACTCTTTAGATCTCAGCGCTTAACACATTGCCTACCTACACGTATGTACCTCCCAACAGGCATCGGCACTTTGGCATCACTAACACTACATTCTTGGCATACAGGAATATCACCAGTGTTTCCTAATAGCTGAACTAATTGCTGCCCAGGAAAGGGAACTATAGGGGAGGAGTTCAAGGTAAGCAACATAGGTGATGTAAGACTCATGTATTCATTGACACTGGTCATCACTTGTTGACTCAGCATACTGGTCAGAGGTGGCTACAAAAGGCAATCTCAACACCAGCCCCAAGTAACTTTCTTCACTATCCTCTCCTACCTGGGCCCCAATAGCCAAGGGAGTGAGTATAGCCACTCTCCATAGTCCTCCAGAGTAGGAATCATTTTTGCTTGATTCTGAGTTCTTATTTAGTCACACTATCATTCAGCCTAACTACCTCGTTGCCCCAGAAGTGGCAGCCTGGCAGCATGCTTTCCTTTTCTATTGTTCATTTTAGTGTCAATTTCGAAATCCAAATTTCTACTCACTCATTTAATGAACACCTTTTATGTGCCATGCACTGTGCAAGGTGAGGTGCAACGATGCAGCAGAACTGGGAGGCATTTAACTGACCCCTATTTTAGACTCTTTTGTAGAGTTTACAATTACTTATAGTTTGGCCTTTGGGTTAATTTGCTTACCCTTTTCTTTTTCTTTTTGTTTTGTTTTGTTTTGGTGGTGGTTGTAATTTTTTTTTTTCATTGTAGTGGTGACATCAGATTAGGCAATACAGATGCAAAAGGGATGTGAGTTCATTATTTTGTGTGATGATAACCAAAGGCAACAGAAAATATAGCAAGTCAGTAAACCCCATCATGTATTTGAACAAGAACAAGCAGAACAATTAATTCCCTTCTAAACACAAAATTCAAATTGTCTTCCTCATGATATCACCTTTAGGGCATGTTGCATATCTCTCCTCTGAGTTCCCAAATCTCCCTGCAAAGTAGATCAAGCAGGACTCGTTGCTCTCATGACTCCTCATCTTATTTGCACGTGGCGATTGCCAACATCATAAAGACAGGACCCTGAAAAAGAAATAACTGCCCCAGAGTGTTGCAGGCATGATGATCATTAGCAGAAAAGTCAGGATGAAATACTTGACCCCCAACGTGGGCCATTGCACTTCTAAGACCATAACAATGGGAACATTTTATTTTGCTTATTCCAAGAGGTCTTATTGATAACTCATACTGTCCTTCCTATCTTTATCAATAATTCATTTTATCCCCACCACCCAAGCCTTGCTATCCTTCCTTCCCAATACAGTAGATTAGTCACCTCTGTCATGTGTTTTCTTGAACTTTCTTTGAGTTCAGCCTCTTTTGTTGACACTACTTGAATTTCTCTAGTCCATAACACATGCTATACTATTACCACATCCTGCATGTGGGTTATAGCCCTAGGTTTTGATCTCTCTTTCAACGCCTTCTTCAGATGCCAAACCATTCCATATTCTACCCCTAAATTGGGCTTCCTGAAATCCTGATTTTTCAAACTCAGAGTTGATCTTCCAAATCTACCATGGCCCGACTTAATGATGGCCCCTATCACAGTCAACCTCCTCTCAGGTCCTACTTCCTGACCATGCCATCCAGTGCTACTTCCTCCTTTCATTAAATCCCTATTGACATGATGATTTTATTTTACCCTTGGTTGTTTTGAAATGGTTTTCATGGAGTCATCTTGTCTGTCGTCTCCTCGGGTGTCCAAAAATTCTGGAAATCTATAAAACACAATTTAGCCCTCACATTCTTCAATATTTCATGTATCTTGGTTTTATTGCCCTGAGCCAGATCTAGGCAAATTCCTGTGGCTTTTTAAAAATTCAAAAAGGAGAGTCTTACAGGCCAATTCATTCCTTATTTCCATCTTTTGAGGTACTCTGTAACTCTGATTTTGGAAGCTCCCCCTCTGTACCTTTCAACCGCTTGAGGGAGGACAGCCTGGGGTGATCTCGGCCACCCCCTCCCCTTCCCCTCTGATCTGATTTCCACCTAGGCTGGGACAACCTCCTCTTGCATTCTCCTGTCTCTCTTCCTGACCTCTTCATGACTGAGCAAAATAAGAGCAATACGTACCAACAACAACTAATATTTATTTAGCTCTAACTATGTGCTCAGACTGTGTTAAGCACTTTCTCTGATTTAATTCTCACACACAAAAAAACCCTCCGAGGTAGGTAAATGTTTTCTGGAAGGAAACCACAGAGGGCCTGTGCCACTTCCATGGAAACAAAGGCTGTTTTCAAACACTGTTAAGAAACTGTTTCTATCTTAGGCTTTCAATGACCTGGATTGTCCATGTGTGGAGAGGGGAAAAGAGAGAGAGAGAGGAGAGAAAAAAAAAATGCTACTGGAAGCTCTTCTTTTAATGCATTGGTTAATTAATCAATTAATTTTGGGTTATGCACAGGCACTTTCTTCTCTGTAATTAGAAAAAAAGCAGGGCTTTTGTGCTTCTAGGGAATGTTCTGATACTGGAAGGTACAGGCCTTTGCTGCCGAAGTTTCTCTTTTCTCCCCAAGATCCGTCCTTAGGTATTTCAGTGTTGAATAAACAGGCCTGAGAGTTGTGTGCCCAGCTCAGGACACCCTGCTGAGTGCATGTCCTTAATACCAACAATGCCACACATTTATTCTAAACTGACCCCCCGACCCCCAAAAGTTTGTTCCCTCAACTGGGTCTCCTTGGCCCTTTCATTCGCCTGAATTCCCTACACAAAGCCCTTGTCACATCTACAATCCTCTTGAAACTAGACTGGGATGGGAAGAGAGGGGGAGTTGGAAAAGAAGTTGAAAATAGCCAAACCTTGATCCTCCACCTAAAAGAAAGTGGGGACATTTGCATGTTAAACCATCTGCGCACATTTCAGCTTCCTCTCACCCCCACCCCCATTTTAACGCATTCTTTTCTGAAATCCTGAGAATTGGGGCCCGCATCCCCATTTGAAGGAGCTACAGGTCAGCGCAGATAAGAAACCCTACTGTGAAATAAAGATGGTCTTTACATTTGTAATTATAGAAAGTTTTTTTTTTCTTTTAAAAATTTATATTCCAAATGGAAGGCTCTGGCTTTTAGAAGGAAGAGAAAAAGGATACTGTTGGCTTTCAGGAGTGCATTTTATTTCATCCCTCTCCATTCCTCAGCCCCTCTTGGTTATTTGTTTATCTTTGATCTGCAGAGGAGGCCCCGTTTCAAGGAAGGGTGACATCATTGGCTATGAAAAAATATTTTGTTTTATGCTTTTCCTCATCTTTTAATTATCCTATTCTTCTCTGCCACTCTCCCACCAGGAATGGAAATTGCCTAAGACTTTGAGATGGCTTGACTTACTTAAAAAAATAAAATAAAAAATAAAAGCCTGTCTTAGTCTCTTATTTTCCTTCCTGGTGTTAGTTTTTCAAACTCAATGTAATAAGAATGTTCCCGTGAGTATACAAAAAACAGATAAGCAATTCTGAGAGCACATTTGTGTTTCCCTCGTGTCTCAAGGAGGAGAAAAACCAGCTCAGCGAATGTCTTATTTCCACAGCATTCATACTTGAGCCCTGGTGGGTGTATCTGAACCACCCATCCTGTCTTTAGCCCCTGTGGCCCTTCAATCCTGGGAATCACCTTTGAAGATGATGTGACAACAAAGTTTAGGAAACTCAGCTTAGATTGAGAATTCATGCATGGACGATGTCAATTACAGACTGAAGACATCCTGAGTGACAGAGAATTTTGTTGCTATTACCTAATTGAGGGGAAATTCGCATAAGTTTAACTATTTAAAAGAGATCAAGCCAGTGGCAATTAGTTCATTCCCAATACTGTGTAGCTGTCACATCTACCCAGTTCCAAAATATTTTTCCTCTCCCCAGAATAAAAATCCCATACCCATTAAACAGATTTTCACACTGCCACCTTCCCACTCCACTATACTGACAATCATCAAACTGATTTATATTGGTGATATAAAACACTCCGATGTAGAATTACCTATCCAGAATATTCCTGGATAAATGGAATCGCACAATCTATGACCTTGTATATTTGGATTCTTTCACATTCACATTGTTTTTGAGGTTCATCCATGTTCTAGAAATTTCAGTATTTCGTTCCTTTACACAATTGAGTAACATTATTTCCAAAACAATGTATTATAACAACAATTTACCTTGACTTTGCATTGTATTATGTATTATAAATAATTTAAGATGACTTAAAGTATACAGGGGATGTATTTAGTTTACATGCAAATATTATGCTATTTTACGTAAGGGACTTGAACATCTTTATCTTTCCACTAGTGAAGACAATTTTCCTAGATCCCTAAGAGTATTTACTTCAAGTGAAAACTGGACCATAATTCACTCCTAACCACTCAGTGGCCTGGATTTCTATTTTGCTTGCCATTAGTATTTCTAATTTAGATTCCTTTTTCATTTATGTATTTTCTTGTATCGTAATGCCTTTATTTTCAACCTGAGCCATTTTGTTTTATCTTTATTACACATACTATGTTTGTTTTAAAAACAACATGAGATGTTTTCATTAAAGAGTTCAGTTAAAATGCTCAGAAAAGAAATGCAGTTGTGGTAACCTGGGGCTGGGCTGGGAGTGGGATGTGACTGGAAAATGTGCACAAAATATCTCGTGGGGATGATGTGAATGTTCAAAAATTGTAAAACTCTGTAAATTTCTTTCTCCCTCCCTTCCTTCCTTCCTTCCTTCCTTCCTTCCTTCCTTCCTTCCTTCCTTCCTTTCTTCCTTCCTTCCTCTCTCTCTCTTTCTCTTTCTGTCTTTCTTTCTTGGTACTGGAGATAGAAGGCAGGGATGCTTCCCTACTGGGCTACCTCTCCCCCCTTTTTATTTTTTACTTTGAGATAGGATCTCACTAAGTTGCATAGGACCTTGCTAAACTGCTGAGACTGGACTTGAATTGGAATCCTCCTGCTTCAGCCTCCTGAGCCACTGTGCCCAGCAAAATTCTATAAATTTCTAAAAATCTTTGCATTGTAAATTTACATAAATTATACCTCAAGCTGTTTGTTAAGGTGTTCAACTTGTTTATTTCGACAGATTTTTAGCACCTCTTTTTTCCTTGGGGATACTTGTTATGCTTCTTTGAAGTAATTTTCTCTGCCTTCGCTAGATTGATAGAGTTTACCTGGTCTCTTTCCTTAGGGATCTTAAAATTCTACATTATGATTTTATTTTACTGACATTAGTAACAAAGTTTGTTTTCTTCTACATGCTAATATAAAGACAGAAAAGAGCTGATTACTTCACTTTGCACAAGATGAAATGTAGACTATTCTCACTCACTATCCCTATGCTTCTTAGCTTCAATGAATAATTCTGGAATTTCCAGATCAAGAATACGTTTCAAATAATAAAATCAATGTCCCCTCATACCTACATATGAGTCATTTTGTTATCACATTTTACTCCATTTTGAAGATTTTAATTATTTCACTTCATTTGTACATGTCTGTTTCCTAATTCTAAAGTATTTCCCAGTCATTTTAATTATTTGACATTTAATTAGGCAGATATATGTGAGCATTTAATATAAGCCAAGTATTTTAATAAGCCCTGGGGATATAGTGATAGTGAAGATCCATTTCCATATGCCCGATGATTATTGTATGTCGGTTGGATGGATAATGAAAGTTAGTGTTATTACGTGTCAAGATTTCCAGGGAAAATAATAACTATGTAGTGTAAGTATATGTTCTGTGCATTCAAAATAGAACCCACCAACTAACCCCTACCTAGGCTCTTTTCACCCTAACCAATTAAATATATTTCCTTTGTTGTACTTCTACATGAGCCCCTGAGAGCCCACTGCCCACACAGCCGCCACAGAGCCCTCTGACTCTCTTCTGTTCTAAGTTCTTTACTCAAATAAAAGTTTTTAAATGTATCTTGTCTAAAGTTTTTATTTTAATGTGTGTTACAGGTCTGAGACTTTTTCTTTTGTTCTCATACAGATTATAGGTAGACTGTTTATAAAGTTCCAGGCAAACTCTCTCATTCTCAAACTCTGGAAATTATTCTACTTAGTATTATAAAAGAGAACTCCTAAGTCAAATCATTTATCCCCTTTTAGGCAATCTGTTTTTGTTTGGATTATGTTGTTGCCATTTCCTCTTTTTCATCCCTTTTATCTTTGAAATAAGAAAAAATGAATAGGCATATGGCTAACTGTCAAATTACTTATACCTCAGAATTATTGAACCCTCTAATCTAAAAAGAAGTTTTCTTTAATCCTTTCTTTGATTATTCCTTCTGTTATGGTCTCTATTTTATATATATATATATATATATATATATATATATATGTGTGTGTTTAATATATATTGTATGCAATATAATATGCATGCTATAATATACTATTATATATAACACACATATAATATACATACTATAATATACATATTATATAATATATACATAATACACATAAGGTATAATATACATATTATATATATAATAAATAGTATCTTGTACCTGTTTTACTGTCATAGCTAAACCATGCTGCAGTTACACAAACTTCAAAATTTCAAAATTTCAATGGCTAAAGTTTTATTTCTTACTCAAGAAAAGCCTGGTGTGTTCAGTAGGAGTTCAGATTCACAGATTGCTTCAGTGTTGTGGTCTTACCATCCTATCATGTGATACCAGAGGGTGAAGTGAGGATCCATAAAAACTTCCCCTGGTCCTCCTTCAGCACATCACTTCTGTTCACTGTCTAGAGCTGGTCATGAGCCCCAGTCTGGAAGGTACATGGAATATTTGATGAGCATCACATGAGGCTATTTCCATATCAAGATGACTAATCTCAGAGATGAAACATCCTTTTGACAAATTATTAGAGCTTATTTTAAGGAGAATTCGATCAGATGTTTTATATTTGCCCCAATCTTTCTTCTATCTTGTGACTTTTCTCTGCTCAGATCTGGAGAGGGAAGCCTATGCTCGTCCAATAATGCAGGTTGGGATGGGTTCTATCATGCATCGTGTAGTCCTTATTTGAGTATTTATGGTCAGAATAAAGCAAACAGTAAAGAATTCAGATGTATTTTTTAATTTTACTTAACTTACTTAGAGCTACTGCAGCTCTCCAGGAGTGAGAATGTAGCCCAAATATGGAATACACCAGTTTCCAAGTTAACTCCAACAGGGAGATTTAATTCTCTGCAGGTGTTTCACAGAAGTGTCCATGTAAAAACTTTTCTATCTCACTATTTTCAGGGTGGCTTTGTCTGTCTAACCGGCCATGTTGTCCAGCAGGGCTGTCTGATGCAAATAGCAGACAACTGTCTGTTGTCCAGGCAGTTGGCCCTGCAGAATGTATGGATTACAGTGCCCGGCCCACAATCTGGGTTGCTGCTTGCTGCTTATGGTCTGCCTGACCCAGAGCCTTACCACTAGCCCCTGCAGTGACCTTAGGAAATGTTCAGAAGGACTTTCCTAATTTTTCTCCCTCACTTCCCAAGAGAACATTTTCTTCATGTGTGGTGAATTGCCTTTGGCCAGATCTTTCCTTGGCTTGGTTTTTGGTAATAAGGGTAGAACTCCTTTGTAGTCTTAAATTATGATGTAAATTTTACTGATGATGGTATTTCCTGGCTGACTTATTAATTTTAATTTTTTCTTTGATGATCAGAAAAATCAGAATAAAGAATAGGATGGTGGTTGCAAACAATCCGAACATCTCCAGAATGCATAACCTAGGAAGTGAATGTAGGTACAAAAGGGTAGGAGGTAAAGAAAGACCTACATGCTTTCTTTTATGACCTTACATTGTTTGAATTTTATTAAACATTAACATATCACTTGTGAAACAGAAAAATATGTGTATGTATATAAAACTTTGTGTGTAAGCTACATATGAAACAAATGAATTTTTATGTTTAGACTTGGATCTCATTCCCAAGATAAATCCTTATGCATATGCAAATATTCCAAAATCTGAAAAAAATATTTGAAATCCAGACATAGAAGCAATTTTTTATGAAAATCTCAAATTCCAGTGTGATTACTCTGTGTGTGTTTATTCTATGTATATACAGGTTGAAATTCCCTAATCCAAATATCTGAAACCTGAAATGCTTCAAAATTCAAAACACAAACTTGATGCCACAAGTGTGGAAAATTCCACACTTGACCTTCAGGGCAGCATACAGTCCCCCTTTTAACATTTCATCAAATGACTAGGTTGGGGAGGAAATAAAAATGTGTGCTCAATTACTATTTTTCCTAGAAATCTGTTCCATGACTCTTTGATTCACAGTTAGTTAACTTACTCTTTTTAACTGTAGAAGTTGATAGATTAGAAATTTCCAGGGGGTGCTTTATATTATTTGTGACAGTTTTGTTCTCATGAGGAGTACTGAACCCTTTTTCTTTTAGTAATTAGTCCTGCCAAAATGGTCTTTTCCTTAGATCCCCTCTCACAGGAAATTCTGGCTGAATATGATATATGTAAACTCAGCCTTCCATGTGGTCCTTTCCAGTGACTGGGAACAGAAGCCAAAGCAACAAAATCTACAACAGCAATCCAGAATGTAGAGGGGAGAACTGACTATGTCAGGGCAACAGAATTAGGCCAGCCTTCCTGGAAGTTGCTGATCACATATTCTCATCCATTCATCTTTAGATCCATAGGTGAAGATAAGTGTGTAATGAGCTTCTTCAACATGCAGACCCACCATGCTCTACTGAGATTGTCTTTTGGATCAACCTCCTTTGCCAATTTACTTGTTTCATAATACAAATCAGTTTGGTATTTTTATCCTGGGTATATATTGAAGCAGAGGGGATAGTGAAAACTAAACACATTTATTTAATGCCAAAGGTGAAATTCAGTTCATACAACTAAATTACCCACATTCAATAGACAAGCTGTTTCCTGAGGAAATGGTTTTGGTGAATCTCCTTTTACTTTTCTTTGGCTTTGAGTTTGACAACAATCAGAGATTATCTTCTCAAAAATGTGTCGCAGATAAAAAGCGTTTGTTCTCACACAGCAAATACATGACAATGCATGTATTTGTAATCAGAATGCAATCTTGTTCTTATGACAGTGACTTCAGGGAACTTTCTAATGAGGCCACTCTCCCCTGAACTTGATGTGTTCATGTTACCCCCAGGGTTAGCCTACTGTCCAGGGGAGAATTACCTGGGCCACTTTCTTCAGCTTACTTATGTGTCTAGTGTTTTCATTCTCATTGTCAACATGCTTTGAGATACAATGGTGCTTTGTGATTGGTCTTCAAGTAAAGTGTCTGATCTGACCACCTAACCCATGCTGGTCAGCAAGATCTCCATAGCCTTTGTTGCAAAACCCAGGACATAAAAGGAGAATTTCTTAGACTGTGTAGTAACGACCCTTATTGTCACATTTAGTCATCCATTTCAGATTCTGTTCACTATTTAGAGTGCAGAGACCATTTTAACTAAGATTGCTCCTCAGTCAGAACTGTGTCTCAGACAGACACATAACGTTGGTTCATACCTTAAGCTCTCTATGATCTAGAGCTCCTGTCAGCACCTTGTCTTGAAAGGCAAAAATGAGAAATGTTTGGACTTAGGTAGACTGAAATGATTTTAAAAATGAGTTCTTTGAAGCCGTCACAAACCTCTTTCCTTCAGGTTTTCTCATTTTGAATCTCTTGACCTTTTCGGGCCCTTGACCCTTCTGAGCTCTACCATAGACACCAGATTAGTTCTTCTCTGGAATTCTTTTTTCTTTCTGCCCTCTTCCCTCCTGGCTCACATCTTATAAGTCTCTCTTCTTTAGGTTCTTCTTTTCTTACCTTCTTGATGTTGCTCTTGACTCTTCTTTCTCCTCCAATATCTCTATGTACACTTTGCCCTGGATCTAATCCAGAGTGTCCATGATTCCTCAATATCTTTCTTTTCCATCTCTAGGATGACTCAATATAAATTTATGCTTCCAATAACACAACTTTTTTCTGTTATTCACAATAATCAAACTATGCTGACCTGAACGACAGCTGGCATGTAAATATCAGAACACAGGTAACAAGACCTTGCTTTTCTTTTCAATTCACATGTGCATTTCAGAGGGGACTTCATGGAATTAGATCTTTTGAGACACCAAACCATAGAAAAATAATGAAAAAAAATAGAGCAAAAAAGGAATATTTCAAAGTCCCCTACCATTATATTATGTCTATGCGGTCCTCCATCTCTGTGTACAGAAAAGTTTGACTTAGCATTCAGAAAATACCAATGACTATTTTTGTTCAGATGAAATAGACTGTTAGGCTTTGGATTGCTGCTAAAAAAAGTCAATAATGAAGAAAATCCAATATCCTTGATTTACAAACAAGTCAAACAGTATCAAGGCCTTCTGTGTGCAAAACTCTGTACTAGAGACCAATAACTTAAAAAGCTATATAAGACCAACTGCTTTTCTTTATGAAATATATATTAAATATACATTTGTGAGATATACTAAATATACATTTAATTAAAATGTTTAATTTATGCATCCAAACAATGATTATGATGATCTAATATTTGGAATATAAAGGATTAAAAAGGTAAAATATGCTTTCTGAAATAACAGAATCAGCCCAAGGAAAATGTATATAGTTCAATCTTTTCAAGGAAAAAACACACAAAAAAAGTTACGTGGATTAACACTAAGATCAACACAGGAGAAAGAGACCATGTCCTCCAGAATCCAGCTCCTGAGGGCAGTGGGAGTCAGAACTACAGGTTGCATCAAATGTGCACATGAAGTCTCTACATGGCTTAGTTCTAAGATATTGTGCATTTGCTCCCTAGTTGGTAATAAGTGGGATGGGTGTGGTAAGTTTCATTCTTGGCTTGACTTTAGACAGAGTTCAAATTATGGGAAGTCTGGTGCTGGATGGATGAGCTCATGATATTGACAGTGAAGTCAGAGAGAGATTTCTAGTTTTAAAAGTGGTAGGCATTAGCAAAACTCACTCCTCTATTAACTGCACCATGTCATAAGAAGATGTGAAAACATGCAACAGCATGTGCTGGGAAGTGTCAGGTGTTGAAGTGCTATGTCAGGTAAGAGATGGGAGCATCTTGGGACAGACAGCACATCTTCATCTTACTTAGAACATCCCAGATGCCACGAAGCAGACCAGCCTATCATCTCTGGATCAGAGAGAATAGATATATGTAACTATAGTGTAGCAAATTCTGGAAACCTGTAGGGGCAGAAAAGTACAGGTGGAAAAGGGAAACTTTGCTGCTGATAGAGTCAAACACAAATAGGAAAAGTTTTCGATTTTAGGGTGGCCTATTATGAACAAGAAACAGGTGCTTAAAACTGGTGAAAGGAAGGCTGGGGATATAGCTCAGTTGGTAGAGTGCTTGCTTTGCAAGCACAAGGCCATGGGTTCAATCCCCAGGACTGAAAAAAAAAAAAAAAACTGGTGAAGGGAGGGTTTATCAAAAGCAAAAGTGAGGCAAGGGAGAGAAAATGGTTAATAACAATGAGCTGTTTGTAAGTCAGAAGAATGAGGCAGCAGAAAAAGAGTTCTCCTACAGTCTGTCTCCAACCCACCAGGAATAAGTGAGAAAGAGGAGTGAGGAAGATGGAGAGAGAGGACAGGGACAGGGGTGGCAGACTCAGAGAGAAGATGACCTCTTTGAGGTCCTGCTGAGAATCTGAGGACAATTTAGGGTTAGGGATGCTCACCCTAAGTTGTGCTATGTGATATACAGGCTCTGGGAAAATGTAGAAGGGTGATTGGGAACCAGATAACACACTCAGACATATGTTTTGTGCTATAAACTTTTTCTCATTGAAAAAAAAAATCAGATCTCTTATCAAGAATCAATACCATCAAGATAATTTTGACAAAAAAGGACTTTTCCTTGTGTGGTTAAGGGAGAATTTCTGCTGTATCATTCTCCCCTGTATACTGTCAGTTCATCAGTTTCTCTCCACATCTGACAGATTACAATACATTGTTTCTCATAGTAGCTAGAGGTTATGCACATTATAAGATCTTAAAGCATTAATTTGATTACTACCGCTGCATTCAAAGAACTTTCCTTCTTAAAGACTTCTGGACCATGTACTCTTATGAAATCCTGTGTGTGTGTGTGTGTGTGTGTGTGTGTGTGTGTGTGTTTTCTCTCCAAATCCAAGAGTAAATGAAAAATAAGTAAATAAATAATAAAAATTTTAAAATGTTTTCCTTTATTACTTTTTCGAATGAAATTTCTTTTGTGATTTGGTCATGCAAGCTTCTTTACTTCCACAATGAGGCTTTTCTCTAAAGGAACAAAAACAATAAAAATAACTTTTTAAATGTTACATGCAAGACATAGAAAATGAGATTTTTTTTTTTTAAATGCTGGGATACAGAGGACACAATTCCTCCCAGGGCCATTTGCATCATAAAATGTAATTCATCAGCCATTACATCTGCATGGTTCTCCAACTGATGGACATTGATTGCAATAACCAGAGGACGTTGCTATTCACAGTGCGTAATGAGCAAGTCTCTGAGGCACACTGCCAGTCATGGGTCAGGCGGAGGGTTGGGATTGCTGAAAACTCAGACATCTAAACAACAACAACGACAACACCTTGGGGGAAAAAAGGAAAAAGAAGAAGAAGCTCAAAATCACCCGGACAAAAAACACCCTCCTCTAATCCCACTTTTATTTAAATTTAGGAAAGTGGTGTTAAGCCCTCTCGTTTCTCATATGAAACGCATTATATGTAAGAATTCAGATACTTCTTTTTAGGAAAGGGAGAGAATAGTAAAGTCTGAATCAGAAAGACAGCCCTTGAAGAGTGGAGCTCAACGTCTGGGAGACTTCAAACATAAATCCTCAAACGATCAACATGAAAGACTAGTTCATTCCTGACACTGATTTGTCTGTGTCAATTATTTTCCTCAATATTTGGAGGACCTCCAGACTCTGAGATTTCAGCAGAACTGAACTGAAGGTGCTGGAATTTTTGTTTGCCTGCAATTCTATTCCAGGTTGGAATTTCACAAACACCACTGTCTTTCCAGAGGCTGTCAGTTATTTTTGTGGACTTCCATTAAAGTGTCACCATTTTAACCTTATTATAAAAAGTTGAATTTACAGCACGGGGCTGAAAGGTCAAGAGGAAATGGTTCCCTAATACCTTGCAGTCAGACTTACTTCCATCAATTCATATTTCTACTTTTGGTCCTGGTGCATTACCATGAGCAAAGAAGACTATAGTTTTCAAAAAAACTTTCTTATTGAAAAATTCTCCATATATCTTTGCTAAAGTGAAAATCTGACGTGGATAAAATGAAGCACATTCCCAAACTACTCCAAAACTAAAGATTTACTGAATGTTTCCAAAGGAATCTTTAAACTTTTCAAGTCTTTGCAAATTCTCTTCAGAGGACTGATTTACAAATACATGTGTACGTGCATACACACGTTCACAGAGTGAGAATGTGTTTGGTTGAATGAAATGGTCACCTTGATTAAATGTCATTTCAAAGGATATCTTGACTGATTTTGTATTTTGACTGAGTAGTGAAAATTCTTAAATGCATTATTTTAAGAAAACTAAGACTTTCCTGCTGCATGCTGGAAGTTACAGTGCTTCTATAAGTCTTTTTCCCCCCTCAACATTTTTTTTTAAAGGTTCAGTTGATTTTTCTCCTGCTTCCCACTTTCTGCATCTGATCCTTAAAATATACATTATTTCCTTTTCTGAAGAGGAGAAGTCTATTGCATTTAAAATTTACCTCTTCAGACATTCATCTCCAAAGGCTGGTTCATGTAGAGAAAACAGCTCCAAATGCCCCTAGATTTGTTTGTGTCATTATGCAAAGAAAAATATAAAAGAGAAGAGCCCTTTGGGACATTTATTGATTTCAATAAGCCTTGCTGGAGGATGAGCTTCAAACAACAAGTCGTGTTCTGAAGGCAGAACTTTGTCACGACTAGATGCTTTTGAACGTGTGACTTAATCCTGCATTGCTGCATGGATGATTGATGTTTTTACTCTGAAAGCTCTGGGGCCCCTGTGAAATTTCTAAGGTCCAATGATATGGAGACAATGATAACCTTGGCACCATTGATTTTGCTGTGAATTGGGTTCATGTTGCAATATGGGCCATGTCAAAGATGTGTACTCCAACAATACCCTTTACTCTTTCTCAAAAGTGAACAAGATTCTTCTCCCTGTAGGCAATAAAATCTCCACATGTGAACAGAGAAAACGCTCCAGTGATGAATTTTATTCTTCTGTGTATGCCACCTTTGTCTTTAGCATACAAATTAGAGCACTAAGCTCCATTACTGAGAGGATATTTGGTCAGTATTTATTTTTGTAGAGAGATTATGCTAAAATTTCTCTATCAATTAAGATTGTGGGGGAGCAGAAGGGAAAAATCCAGATGAAGCTAGTTTGAGCATGCAAAATTAATTGGGTTGGTGAAAAGGAAACACATAGAAGCAGCTAGCTTCAGGCAAGGCTGGAACCAGGGCTCCAATGGTTGTTGTAGGATACCTTTTTTGCTCTGACCTTTGTTGACTTTCTTCATCAGACAAAGTATTCCAAGGTAGCCACAAAATGACCAGTTTAGACAATTCTAGTGGAAAGAAAATGTTCTTTCCCAGTATTTTCAGCAAGCATTCCATGATTGATGGGCTCTGTTTGGGCCTGTGTCACCCTGGACACAAGAAAGGGGAGTATGTGTTTGGGTTGTGATTCACTTGAATCTCCTGGGCAAAATGTTTCCCCAGATGGATAACATGCAGGGGAAAAAGTCCTTAAACAAATCTTTCATTGAAGGGAATTTTTGCACCCTATCACAGTTTATTCATGTCAGTTTTTAATGAAATAATTTTAAAACTTGAGTACACATTAATCTGTTCATTTCTAAATAATAAAATTTGTCTATGCCACATTTCCTGACAAGCGTATAACATAAATCAAAAGGAGTACAATTTGTTGCATTTTATATGTGTATGAATTTGTCTTTAAACTTCAAACCACTTCTCTCTCAAGTTAATTCTGGGTAAAAGGGAATCAAATTAGAAATTATAAGCTGCTCAGAAAATAATAGACATGAATACGACTTTACAAATGTACAATAATACAACCAAAGGTTTAGCCAGAGGAGAATTTGTTGTCTTATAATTTCATTAAAATACAGAGAATGAAGTAAATTTATTAATTCTCAGAAATAGATGAAATTAAAAAAGCAAGAGAAGAATAGAATATAATGAAATAGAACACAGAATGAAATAATTAAGTTCAAGAAATTATTCTTTTTTTTTGTTTTTAGTTGTCAATGGACCTTTATTTTATTTATTTATATGTGGTACTGAAGATAGAACCCAGGTCCTCACATGTGCCAGGCAAGCGCTCTACCACGAAGCCATAACCCCAGCCCCTCAAGAAATTATTATTTGAAAAATCATGAAAAAAGAAATATTTGTTATATCTAATCAAAGAAATATGATGATATATATCTTATCAATCTATATAAGAATGTGGTAAGACTGCAACACATATACTATGTTAATATATAATATATTTATGCATAATATGTTAATATATAATGACCAAATATTATATATTAATATGTATTATATTATATGTATATATTACAATATATTCATGTACTACATATCCTATTAGTAAATAACCACTGGATGCATCCTACACCTAATGAAGATGTTTTCTCCAATACCTGCTGCTCCCCTTCCAGTGCTCTTTTTTGTTGTTGTTGTCCTAATTAGTTATACATGACAGCAAGAATGCATTTCGACTCATTGTACACAAATGGAGCACAACTTTTCATTTCTCTGTTTGTACACAATGCAGTCACACCATTTTTCCAATCATACATGTACATAGGGTAATAATGTCTGCCTCATTCCACCATCCCACCCCTATACCCACTCCCTTTCCCTCACTCCCCTCTGCCCAATCTAAAGTTCCTCCATTCTTCCCTTGCCCCCCCATCCATTATGGATCAGCATTCACATATCAGAGAAAACATTTGGCCTTTGATTTTTGAGGATTGGTTTATTTCACTTAGCAAGATATTCTCCAACTCCATCCATTTCCCCGAAATGCCATAATTTCTTTCTTCTTTAAGGCTGAGTAATATTCCATTGCGAATATATAAATTTTCTTTATTCATTCATCTATTGGAAGACATTTAGGTTTACATAGTTTAGCTACTGTGAATTGAGCTGCTATAAACATTGATGTGGCTGTGTCACTGTTTTATGATGATTTTAAGTCTTTTGTGTATAGAACAGGAGTGGGATAGCTGGGTCAAATGGTGGTTCCATTCCCAGTTTTCTAAGGAATCTCCGTATGCTTTCCATAGTGGTCACACCAATTTGCATTCCCATCAGCAATGTATGAGTGTACCTTTTCCCCCACATCCTTGCCAACACTTATTGTTGCTTGTATTCTTGATAATTGCCATTCTAAATGGAGTGAGATAGAATCTTAGAGTAGTTTTGATTTGCTTCTCTCTAATTACTAGGAATGTTGAACATGTTTTCATGTATTTGTTGATCAATTGTATTCTTCTTTTGTGAATTGTCTTCTTAGTTCTTTAGCCCATTTTTTGATTGGGTTATTTGTTTTTTTGTTGTTAACTGTTTTGAGTTCCTCCTATACCCTGTAGATTAGTGCTCTATCTGATGTACGTGTGGTAAAAGATTTTCTCCCTTTCTGTGGGCTCTTTCTTCTCTTCAACAAATGGTGCTGGGAAAACTGGAAATCCATATGCAGCAAATCGAAATTAAACCCCTATCTCTCACCCCACACAAAAAATCAATTCAAAATGGATCTAGGACCTAGGAATTAAATCAGAGACCCTGAGCCTAATACAAGAAAAAGTAGGCCCAAATCTTCATCATGTCGGCTTAGGATCTGACTTCCTTAACAAGACTCTTAAAGCAAAAGAAATAAAATCAAGAATCAATAAATGGGATGAATTTGAACTAAAAAGCTCCTTCCAGTGCTCTTAAGAAGTGCAGTTGAAACTTCTGGTTTTCTTTTTCAATATGTAAGTTGCCCATATGCTCTGATCTAGCAATCTCACTCTAAGAACTTACCTTTAGATATACTCAGAAATATTCAAAATGAAATATATACAAGATGTTGAAGATAGTAAAAGACCATACACAAACTTTTAAATTGTTCAATAAGGTAGTTACTGATAAAGCATACACCATGAATAAAACTTTTTATCAGTTACTACAAGTAATCCCTATGAGCTGATAGGAAGATCTTCAAGAGAGTTAGTATGAAAATACCTCCTTCTGTGTATTTGTCTATCTACACACCTGCCCCCTACACAAATAGATCAGTTCAAAGCAGAAGAGCTCAGAGAAAGTTCAGTGAAATACTAAGTTAGTTAAATCTATCATCTCTGAGTTTCAGATAGTAAGAAGTGAGTCAGGGAGGTTTTCTAAAACACAATGTAGTTGAAGCTATTTGGATCCTGGGTTCTGGCGGTGAGAGGCGCACATGTGGGTGTGTTTATATAGATATGATGAGTATTGCTGATATTCTATCCTCAGAAGAATATACCTATCTATCAGCCAGATTTCTTCTGGTTGCAAGTAACAGAGGTTCAACCCAAATTTTCAACCAAAGAATTTATCATCTAGTGTTAACCGAAAAACTTTAAATAGGTATAAGTGGACAGGGCTTCAGGTTTTCTCTATATATCTGCTCTATGTTGTTGGCTTTATTCTTGGGCTCTACATGGTATGGTCTCACAAACTATAGATGATATTATTTGACAATACCAAATTTAAGGGGATTTTCATTGCATGAGACAAAAATCCCCAAAATTGAGTTTCAGTTGGCTCTCATTGGCCTGATTTGCCTCTGTTCCCATTCTCTATGAAATTTCTGTGAGTAGGGAAATATAGCAACTCAGGATTGAAGTCAGATCCACACAATTGATAAGAACTAAGGTATGGAGGTATGTCTTCTGCAGAGCAAAACTACTGAAGATGCTGGTGACAAACACAGTTGTCTACTAGAGATGCAAAACAACAACAACAACAAACATTGGCAGTGCTGTCTCTGGTGGAGGGATGGAACTGTGAGTGGAAGGAAGGGTTGCTTTTCTTTTGTGTCTCATTTGTGGTTTTCTCCCAATGTGCATACATTACTTTTTCAATAAAACAAATTTGAAAATGTTCATGGAAAGTAAAAGAATGGTAAACAAAATCCTTACATCATACCATACACTACCAATAAATTCTAGATAGATTAACAATTTGAATATAAATAATCATTTAAAAGGTACTGAAGAATATACAGGTAAGCATTTCTAAAATTTTATACCCAGGAAGAACTTCATGGTGAGCCACAATTGATGAAGTTCATTAAAAAAAAACAAACATATAATTCATCTCATCTATTTTTTATTGTAAAATAAAACACAAATACAAAGAATGACATAAATGTTTGATGAGTTATTATAAACACTACCTAAGTAAGGAAATAGAACTGTGCACCCTCACCAGATGATCCATTGTGCACCCCCAAATCTAGAGCCACTCCCTCTTCTCCACTAAGCAGCTCCTGATTTGGGTATTAGTTTCTTTCCTGTTTTACTTTATAGTTTGCCACCCACAGGTTCATTGCTAGATCAAATAGTTCAGTCTTGCCCATTAAAAAATGTTATTTATTTATTTTTTTACTTCTGAGTTTCCCCTTCATTACTTTCCTCATAGTTAATCTCTTCAAGGACCTGTTTTTTGGGAAGACCTGTGCTGTTTCCCCCAGCCTCTAACCTCTGCACCTCCTGCAATATTGATCCTTGAACCCAAAGACTGGATCAGCCTGAGCCTTGTGATGAAACTCTAAGTGGTACCAGGGTCTTCCATCAGGGAAGACATGATATCTTCATCTATTTTTCATGATGTTTGAAACTCTTAATTAATGGATTAGTACTTGATTTTATGATAATGCAAAATGTTGATATTCTAACTCTATCATTTTTTTCATTTATTAGCTAGAAACTTTTATAAGTAGGCACTACTCTTCAACCACTTACTTGGACTCCTTGAATGACTATTCATACAGAAAGGACAAAATAAATGCTAGATTATTTTTTTCTTTATTTCCCAGTTTATAAATAATTAATTAATTCCCTACTCATCTCCACAGGTGAACTTTCAAGAGTCTAAAAATAAGCTATTATGAATTTAAGAATTAAATTATTGATGGTTTCAATTCATTGCAATCATTGTATAATCATTATCAAAGCTCAAACTGTCTCATTTTTTTAATTGGTTTAGTTATACGTGACAGTAGAATCCATTTTGATAACATTATACGTGCATAAAAAAATTTTATTTGTTTTAGTTTGTTGTACATGACAGTACAATGCATTTATACATTTTGATAGATTATACATAAATGGAGTATAATCTCTCATTGTTCTGATTATACATATTGCAGGATCACATCAGTCATGCATTCATACATGTACGTGAGGTGATAATGTCTGTTTCACTCTACTATCATTCCTACCCCCACACCCTTTCCTCTCCCTTCACTCCCCTATACCTAACATAAAGTAACTCTATTCTTCCCTATCCCTGTCCCCCTTATTGTGAATTAGCTTCCATATATCAGAAATAACATTCAGCCTTTGGTTTTTGGGTTTGTCTTATTTCATTTAGCATGATATTCTCTAACTCCACCCATTTACCAGCAAATGCAGAAAATGTGGTATATATATATACAACGGAATATCTTATTCTTATTAAGGAAACTCTCATTTTTGGCCTTTGGAAATGTCTTTGAATTGGCTTCTGGGTTCTTTTATAGGAAATTAGCAGTTTTGCATATTGTCTGCACCACTGGGTATGAAGATATTCTGCAGTCATCTTATGTATTTCCTCTGCTGTGCCTCAAAAATACAGACAACCAAAATAAATCTTATTTCTTTTAGTAGAAAAATATATTTCAATACCAATAGCTAGACAGTAGGGATGCTCTCAATTACTACATTGGTCCTTGTTTCTATATCTCTTCAATAGACATAACTAGAAAATACTCATATATATAATTTTATATATAATAAAATATCTTATGAGTTTATACTAAAACATACTTAAAATTTGAGAGGATTGTTATTATTTTTAAAATCTCACTTGCATTTCATGATGCCTTCTTTTCCAAGAATCATGGTTCACCAGGTCACTGGGAATGATAGAATTGGAGTATCCCACAATGACAAATTTGCTGTATTACACATTACATAGACCACAGACTCATAACAGTATATTATACCCATCAATTATAAATTTTTAAAAATTAGCTTATTACCTTTGTTATAATCTCAACATTCTCCTCCAATTTTTAAAATAATTAAATCTGAAAACAACAGAAATATTTAACAAAAGTCTAAACATAATTTTAATTCTAAAATAATGTACAAATTGGTTTTATGTGGTGCTAATTGGACTTATTTTCTTCCTAGTCCTACTCACAGCTACATTTGCTCCTCACCCCCAGTTCCTGTGCCAATGTGCTTGGCATCTTGTTGTCTCTCTGAAGCTGGTTTCTTCATTGTTCTTCAGGAAGAACTCAAGGGAACAAAATTTCTTGAATTCTTGCAATTTGACAATAGAGTATGTGTATCTAAAAATCAGATTTACTGGATATGGACTCACATTTCTTTTCTTTTAGTTTCTTATACTTATTGTGCCATTTAATTCTGGCATAAATTATCACTGTCACTAGCTAATCTGATTTTTTATTTGTTCTAATTAGTTATACATGACAGTGGAACGCACTTTGATACATCATACATTGATGGAGTATAATTTCTCATTCTTCTGGTTGTACGTGATATAGAATCCCTCCCGTAGTGTAGTTACATGCATACGTAGGGTAATAATGTCTGATTTTATTTATTTTATAAGTCTTGCTGTTCTGTTCCAACTGTTGCCTTCAATGGATAATCCATTTTACCCTTTTATTTTTTTACAGAAAAAAAATGATAATGCCATTTTTAAAATTTTGAAGAAAAGTGACTCTTTTTAAAAAATATACTAATTTCATTAGAATATGCTTTTATTTTGGCTACTCTGGGTCCATGCTCTTAAGTGCATAATGTATTCTCTTCGTGTTTTTTAATTTCAAGAAAGACTTCTTGATTTACAGTTTTCAGTATTTGTTTTGCATACCTGCTTTGCTTTTTGTCCTTAAGGACTGGATATTAATCCTCTTTGCCTTTCTTTGTTATTGCCCCTTTCCCTTAGATTCACATTTTTTTCCCCATTCTTTATCTTTACTGTTTCTTTCCTCTTTTTGAATTTTTGTCTTCTTTTTTAAGTTTCCTAAGGTAGAAACTTTAATTGTTGATTTTAGACCATTCTTCTTTTCTAATACAAGCGTTAGTGTTATCATTTCCAACAAAGCTCAATTTTATCTGTACCTTACATATTTTGATGTGTTAGATTTTCATTTTTTTCACTTAAAACACATTTACCCATCTTCTCCTAAAGCTTCCTCTTTGATCCATAATTTAGATGTACTCTTTATTTTCTAATTGTTTAGAGCACTTTCAGTTGTTAATGTCTAGTTTAATTTTATTGTGTTCAGAGATCATACTTTGTATAATTTTGATTCTTTTAAATTTGTTAAGGTTTATTTAATTGCCCAGGACATGATCAACCTGGAAGAATATTTGCATGTACTAAAAATAAGTGTATTCACTGCTTTGATTTAAAATTTATGTGACTGTCAATTATATTTCTTTTTAAAATACTGTTGTTCAGCTCTTCAGTATCCTTGCTGATTTTCTCTCTATTAATTCTTCATAATAGTGGGAAAAGAGTGTTGAAGTTTTCAATATTACGGATTTGTCCATGTCTCCTTTCAGTTATTTCAGTTTTTGCTTTTTTTTAAAGCTCTGTTGCTATAGGTATATATGTTTATATTTGCTATGCTTTCTTTTTTTTTTTTTTTAATTTACTTATTGAATCATTGAACACAAATGGAGTACAGCTATTGTTTCACTGGTTGTACACAAAGTAGAGTCACACCATCTGTGCATTCATGCATGTACACAGGGCAATGGTATCTGTCACACATTGTTATTAATTTTACCCCCCCCACCCCCACCCCTCCCTTCCCTCTATGCTAGCTATCTTTCCTCCATTCTTGCCATCTTTCCCCCCCACATTATGCATCATCATTCATATATCAGAGAGACCATTCGGCTTTTGGATTTTTGGGATTGGCTGATCTCACTTAGCATAAGAGTTTCCAACATCATCCATTTACCTACAAATACCATAATTTTATTCTTCTTTATGGCTGAGTAATATTCCATTGTGTATATATACCACAGTTTCTTTATCCATTCATCTACTGAAGGGCATCTAGGTTGATTCCATAATCTAGCTATTATGAATTGAGCAGCTATGAACATTGATGTGGCTGCATCACTGAGGCAATCTGATTTTAAGTCCTTTGGGTATAAGCCAAGGAGTGGGATAGCAGGGTCAAATGGTGGATCCATTCCAAGTTTTCTAAGGAATCTCCACACTGCTTTCCAGAGTGGCTGCACTTGGAAATCAATCTAACAAAAGATGTGAAAGACCTCTACACTGAGAACTACAGAACGCTAAAGAAAGAAGTTAAAGAGCATCTGAGAAGATGGAAAGATCTCCCATGTTCTTGGATAGGCAGAATTAATATTGTCAAAATGGCCATACTTCCAAAAATGCTATACAAATTCAATGCAATTCCAATTAAAATCCCAATGATGGACCTTATAGAAATAGAGCAAGCAATCATGAAATTCATTTGGAGGAATAAGAGACCCAGAATTGCTAAAGCAATCCTTAGCAAGAAGAGCGAAGCAGGGGGTTTCACAATACCAGACCTCCAACTATACTACAGAGCAATAGTAACAAAAACAGCATGGTATTGGTACCAAAATAGACAGGTAGATCAATGGTACAGAATAGAGGACACAGAGACAAACCCAAATAAGTACAGGTATCTCATACTTGACAAAGGAGGCAAAAACATGCAATGGAGAAAAGACAGCCTCTTCAACAAATGGTGCTGGGAAAACTGGAAATCCATATGCAGCAAAATGAAACTAAACCCATATCTCTCACCCTGTACAAAACTTAACTCAAAGTGGATCAAGGACCTAGAAATCAGACCAGAGACTCTGCACCTAATAGAAGAGAAAATAGGTCCAAATCTTCATCATGTTGGCCTAGGACCAGATTTCCTTAACATGACTCCCAAAGCGCAAGAAATAAAAGCACGAATCAATGATTGGGATAGAGTGAAACTAAAAAGCTTCTTCTCAGCAAAGGAAACAATCAGCAATGTGAAGAGAGAGCCTTCAGAGTGGGAGAAAATCTTTGCCACACACACTTCGGACAGAGCACTAATCTCCAGAATCTACCAAGTACTCAAAAATCTTTACACCACGAACACCAATAACCCAATCAATAAATGGGCCAAGGAAATGAACAGACACTTTACAGAGGAAGATCTACAAGCAATCAACAGATTTATGAAAAAATGTTCAACATCACTCGTTATAAGAGAAATGCAAATCAAAACCACCTTAAGATTTCATCTTACCCCAATTAGAATGTCTTTTATCAAGAACACAGGCAACAACAGGTGTTGGCGAGGATGTGGGGAAAAGGGTACACTCATACATTGCTATGCTTTCTTGAAGAATTGATTCTTTTGTATAAATGGGCATAGCCTTTCTTTATCCCGGCTAATATTCTTTGTTCTCAAGTGTACTTTATCAAATATTAACATAGCCACTTCAAGCTTCTTTTGATTTGTGTTTGCATGACCTAATTTATCTGTGCTTCTAATTCTTCTCTTTTTTAATGGACCTGGAGCATTATATTAGAGTGGGTTACTGGTAGATAACATGTAGCTGTGTCATTTTTAAAAATCCATTCTGACAATCTTTGTCTTTAATTGGCATGTTTAAACCATTTACATTTAAAGTAACCCTTGATATATTTGAATATAGGTATATTCTTTTGTTGTTTTTGTGTTTATTCATTCTGTTTTTCTTCCCCTGTGAAATACTTTGTTCTTTTGTGATATTTGAACATTTAAAAAATTCTCTTCTAATTTATCTATCGTATATTTTAAAAAGTCTACCTATTTTACTGTTTGCTCTAGGGATTCAAATACATATAATAAAACTTTCAGAATATTTATAATTAATATTTACCAGTTCAAGTGAAATGTACAAATTTCAGTACCACATAGGTCCCTTTACTCTTTCCATTTTATATGGTAGTTGGCATATGTATCATTTATTGAAAATGTCATCCAATGATGTAATGATATTTGTTGTTAATTATCATAATTAATTAATTGTAAATTATAATTAAAATGCTTTCAAGAACTCAAGAGGAAAAGACTATTCACTGAAATATTTACTATTTATTTATTTTATTTTTTATTTTTTTTTTTGATTTTTAGAAATGTCCTTCTTTTCACCTCCTAGTACTCTTCGGGAGCTATTTGTTTTATTTTATTTTTTTTTATGTTCCCATGGACTTAAGGGTTTTTTAAAAAAATTTTTCAGATGTTGTTGGATCTTTATTTACTTATATGTCATTCTGAGAATTGAACCCAGTGCCTCACACATGCTAGGCAAGTGCTTTACCACTGAGATGCAACCCCAGCCTCTTAAGGTATTTTTAAATTACATTAAAGTTCATTATTGTGACATAGATTTCCAACTTCTTTATTTGTAAATCTTTTCTGAGTTTTGGTATCTCATTTCTGCATATTTTTAATTCTATGCTTGTTTATGTTGTTCTTTCATGTTATTGTATAGTATGCTTAATGTCTTTAATCTTGTCTTGAAATGTTGTGGTTTTGATATGTCCAAAGTCCTGTCTTTTGGTATGTTTTCATTGTCTGTAGGGATATTTTTTGATTCTTCATTTTCTTTCATCTTATAATAGTTTTTTGTGGAGAGTTTTCTGCTCCCAGACATGAGCTAGTAACTAGCACTGGACTAGTCCTCCCATCATTAAACTACTTCAAAATTGTTACAAAATATATGAGGAAACTGTATTCAGGCAGTGAGAAAGCTGAAGGGCAAGCTGTAGGGCAATTTTCACCAAGGAAAGGGAAACTCACTAGAAGCTCATCACACTGATCTTTTCCTTGTGTTAGGGGACAGACAAATGTGAGTGGTGGGAACACGAGGTTAAGATAATAGTTCTATAAACTGGGCCCACTGTGCTGATACCCACATGCTTTCTTTCCTAAGAAGCCATTTACCTGCAACCCTGCCCAGCCTAAGTAGACAGAATATGTCACATTCTCAGCAAACTACCTGTTAACTGCAGGAGAAATGCAAGCCCAGGATAATGTCAATGGAGGGAACTCAGGAGACCTTTGTGACCAGATCCTGAAACTCTGAGGGATAAGGATAGTTCCTCCTAACCATAAAATCTGTAAAAATGTATGGTTATGAATACAATTAGAACTGGTCCGCGTGGGCCAAGATGGCCTAGAGTTGCCATGGCAGTGGGTACCTAAAAGTGTGATGTCATCTTGCTGTCAGTCAAAGTCAAGACATGGACCTGGACAGGACTTTGAAAGCTTCTCTGGAATCCCCAATAAAACTGGAGTGCAAGGGAATCATTGTCCACTCCCTCTGAGAGGACCCACTCTCTCCCTTGAGTGTCCCCTTTCCTGTTTTCTATCCCTTCAATAAACTCATTCCTGTTACTCTGAGTGACATGTCTGCAGTCTTTCTGATTTGATCTCAAGAACTGGGGTTTGAAGGGGGGTCTTCTCATTGCCTCAGTTTCTCAGCAGGTTGCAGCTCTGTCACACTTGGGACAATTTCTAAGCACAGAGAGCTGGAATCTGAGCAGAACCTAGTATTTTTGCTGAGCTGAAGCAAGAATTCAAAGAAGCTGACATATTTGGAATCTGTGCATCATAGCAAGAGAGAAAAGGGCTCCTTAGAGAGGGAGTGCCCAAAGTCTGTATAGAGGACTCTGTGAGTCTGTGCTCACAGACCATGCTGCACATATGAAGGTGAGTCCACCCAGGGCTGGAGAGCCACTGACTCCAGGCTGAGCTAGAACAAATACTGGCAGTCATGAGGGAGGAAGAGTGCCAGGGGACCTGGGAACTACCTCCTTAATAATTCATTAACACCTTGTCATACAGCTGAATTACCATAAAAAAGTGTGCCTTCAGAGTAAAAGAAATCCTTCAGGATAAAACTTAATCTAGAGTCAACCTATCAAGCAAGCCCTAACAGAATCTGGTGACTCATCCTGCCAAATTAGAAGTTCTTCGGGAGCCTATGAGTATAGAGTGATCTGCTGAGGATTTACCTGCTAACTAGGGCAAAAATGAATACTCACTAGGATCCACGGTCTCTGGGATATATTTTCAGAAGTTGTATGTTCATAATGCCAATTATTTAATTAAAAATCATGATTCACACAAAAACAAAAATAGAGAAATTTGTTCAAAATAATAAAGAGAAGTATTGTCTTCATTTTCCCTATTAAAAAAATAGGAAATCCCAGCAGAGAAAAAAACTGTAAAAAGAAACACATGGTAATTCTATAACTGCTGCAAAGTATAATGAAAAAAATACTGGATGTAGTTAAAAGTACATGACAGATGGCAAAAGACACTGAATGCTAAGGCAGAGCAATAGAAATTATCCAATCTGGAAACCAGAGAGAAGAAAATAATGAAAAATGGACAAGTCTCAGCAAAAGGGACTTTATATAAAGGTTTGATCTCAAGGTGATTAGAGATCCTGATGAAGAGAGCTATATTGTGCCAGAAAACAAAATGGAATAATGCTGAAGGAAGTATTTGAAGAGAAAGTGTCTTAAAACTTCTAAATTTGATCAAAACACCAATCTACTGATCCAAGAAATTTTGTAAAATGCACATATGATAACTAGAAAAAGCATAATATCTAGACAACTCCTCATCAAGCTGAAAACTAAATTAAGAGAAAATCTTGAAAGTCATAGGGGAAGAACAGAGGTATATACCACTACATGAGGGGATGATGATGAGACAAATCATAGGCTTCTCACTAAGAACAGCAAAGACTAAGAGAAAATAATTTGCCATATTAAAAGAAAATAATCATTGACCTTGAATTATATGTCCAGAAAAAAATGCCCTTCAAAAAAGAGAGCAAAAGAGGATGGCAGTGAAGCTCAGTGGGATAGCACATGTTTAGCATGCAGGGGCTCTGGGTTCAGTCCTTATCACCAAAACGGAGAGAGAGAGAGTGACAGAGAGGAGAGAGCAAGAGTGCAAAATAAAGGCTTCTAGATTAACAAGTGAAACACTTTATGGTTAGATTACAAGAAATGTTATACTTCATCTTTTGTGGTGAAGGGAAATGACGTTGTTAAAGCTTAGAGTTGAAAGCATTGGAAAATAAACATAAGTATGAAAATATATCATTTTCTTTATAATTTCCTTATATAACCAATTGATTACATTAAAAGTTAATACATCATACAAAGGATGACGGATGAGTAGATAGAATTATACTGTTGTAAATACATTTTTATTTGGGAAGTGAGAATGGAAAGCAAGCTGTCAGAAGTGGGTGGTGTGAACTGACAGGTGAAAAAGTGCAAAGCAAAAGGTGTGAAGTATCAGGAGTGTGAAGACAATGTTCATCCTAAATGGAGTCTAAGATAATAGTGCCTGGCTAAAAGATAATAATGGGGCATGTCTAACAAAGTGATCAAGGCACTACAGCATAAGTTAAGTTATTCACTTAACCCAAAAGAAGGCAGGGAAAGAACAAACAAACAAACAAAAAATATAGACAGAAAGTAGAAATACAAAATAAGTAGCAAAACTTAACTCTGGCTACATCCATTACTACATTAAATATAAATGTATTAAATGCCCATAATCACACTGCAGTTATTGACCACATGGATGAAGAAGAAAAACCACACTGGGAAATGTCAATAAGAGGCGAATTTTAAATACAGAGACGGGGATAAATTGAAAGGAAAAGGCAGATAAAAGACATGATATGAAATCATAAAGCTGGTAGAGTCACTTTTAAAGTAGACTTGGAAGCAAAAAAAAAAAGAGGGAATTTACATAATGAAAAAAAGAACAATTCACTAGGTGGTCCTAACATATAGGTAACTAATAGTAGGAGGAAAACTCATGAAGCCAAAAGTGACATAACTGAAAGGAAAACCATCATTTGCATAGTCACAGTCAGAGATTCTAGCACCCTTTACTCAGTAATTGATAGCCCAACAGCCCAAGTAACAAGAACGTAAAGATTTGAGAACACAAATGGAATAGTCACCAACACATGCATATCTCTCAATAAATATCAAAGGATTAAAATATTTTAGGTCATATTATCTGATCCTAATTGAATTATATTAGAAATAAATAATAAAATATTTTAAAAATCTTCAGTATGGGGAATTAAATGTGCCTTCTAAGAAACTCATGGATTAAATAAGAAAGTATAATATTAGGAAAAAAACTTGGAAACATTTTTTTTACTGAATGACAATCAGAGTGCAGCATATCAAAATTTGTGACATGAAACCAAACAATACTAAGCAGGAAATATGTAGCTTTCAATTTCTACAATATAAAAAGCTTAAAATTAAAATTTCTCTCAGATGAAAAAAAATACTTAAGACAATAAAAGAAATAATTTGAGCAGACATCAGTAAAATAGAAAACAGACAAAATTTTCAAAAAAGAAATCTAAAATTTGCTTTCTTAAGATAATGATAATATTTATAAATCTTTATCATGAACATTCCATGAAAAAAATATTGGAGTAACAGACAGTTTTTTGGAACAAACTAAAGTCCAGAAATAAACCTTTACTTATATAGTCAAACACCTTGATGCATGCTTCAATGTGATTCTTTTCTTTAATCCTTGACATGACAAAAACTGTATTCTTGGATTTTTTAACATCTTTATTCAGATATAATTCATATACCTTAAAGCCCATTTATCTGACATACATATATGATTTTGTTATATTTTCATTTTTTTAATTATGGAAAAGTATATCATAAATTCTGTAATTTTAATCATTCCTAAACATAAAATTTAGTGACATTAACTACATTCGGTGTTCTGCTATCATGGCCACCTTCAACCCAAAACTTCATTGTTCAAAAGTCTGTAACTGTTATGCAGTAACATCTCACTTCCTTTCTCTTCTTGCCCTTGAGAAACTCTACTCTCCATCTCCATGAGTTTACCTGTTCTTGCAATTTCATATAAATGGATCCATACAATTTTTGTCCTTTTGTGTTTGACTTGTTTCATTTAGCATGTTTTTAAAGTTCATCCAGATTGCAACATGTTTCAGAACTTAATTTCTTTTTATGACTGAATGATATTCAGTTGCATGTATAGACTATAATTGGTTTATCCTTTCACATTTACAAAGGGTCGTTTCCACCTTTTGGCTGTTATGAATAATGCTCAGTGAATATACAGATATAATGCTCTGTAATATAATATATATACATATAATATATAATATAATAATGCTCAGCAATATACAGATATTCATTCAAATCCCTGCTCTCAAGAGAATTCATGAGATTTAGATATATACCTAGGAATGAGATTGCTAGGTCAGATGGCATTTTATATTTAGGTTTTTGAAGAACTGCAGAACTATTTTCCACAGGGACTGGAGCATTTTATATTCCCAGCAGCATGATATGAGTGTCTTAATTTCTTCACATGCTCTCCAGCTCCTGATATCCTCTGACTTTCTGATAATGGGCAAGAAATGTTGACTTATTTGGTTTTGATTTGCACTTCCCTGATGAATAATAATGCTGAATGCCTCTTCATGTCTTCATCTGCCAATTATGTATCTTCTTGGGAGAAATTTCTATCCCAATATGTTGCCCATTTTTAGTTTGATTATTAATCTTTTCATTTTTTAGTTGTATGTGCCCTTTATATGTTCTAGATACAAAATATACACAATTTGCAAATATTCTCTCCCATTCTGCTGATTGTCTTTTTACTTTCTTTTTGGTGTCTTTTGATGCACAACTGTGCTTGACTTTGAAGAGTTCAATTTGTACATATTTTCACATGTTGCTTGTGCTATTGGTTCATGATTAAGAATTCATTGCCCAATGCAGGTTTGAAGATTTTACATCTATGCTTTCTCTGAGGAACAGTATGACTTTCACTCCTACACTTAGGTCATTGTCTCATTTTGAGTTAAATTCTGCAAAGGTGCTGAGATAAGGGTCCAATTTCATTCTTTTGCACATAGAAGTTAAATTGCTTCAGCACTATCCATTGAAAATACTCTTTCTTCATTGGTTGGTCCTGGTACCCTGTCAAAAATCACTTGGCCATCAATGTGTGTACTTAAATATCTGGACTCTTCAATTCTATTCCATTTTTCTCTTTATCTAATCTTAAACTGGTACTGCACTGCATTGTTTTGACCAATGTAGTTTTCCAGGAAGCTTTGATGTTAGGGAGTGTGAATACTTCAGTTTTGTTCTTTTGCAAGAATGTTTGGGCTACAATTTCATATGAATTAGCTTTTCATATCTGAAAAAAATCTATTGAAATTTTGATAGTGATTGCATTGAATCCACAGTTGCATGGGGTTTTTGACATCTTAAGAATGCTATTCTCCTATCTGTTGAACATGGGTTGTCTTTCCATTTATTTACATTTTCTTTAATGTCTTTTCACAGTTTTCACAGTTTTTTAGGTCTCAATTGGCAAGTCTTTTACTCCCTCTGATAAACTTGTCCTCAGGGATTTTACTCTGTGTTACTCATTTTTGTCTTTTAAGTGGTATTAAAGCAAGTGGGCATTAATTTTGAAAAGAATAAACCATGGCTTCTAGTTCACACCATGCAAAATTACTTGAATTGAATCATAGACCTCAATGTAAAAGGCCCAAATGATTATATCATTCCTTGAAACAAAAGTAGAAGAAAATCTTTGCAAACTTCGGACAGAAAAGTACTTCCTAGGACACAAACGTGTTGATCATAAAAGAGAAAACTTTTGTTCTTTAAATTATATACACAAGAGAATGAAAAGGCAAGAATATTCTCAGAGAAAATATTCACCATTTATATATCTGCAAAGGGCTTTGATCTACAATTTATAGAGAAGTCATATGACTCAATAATAGGAAGGATAAAACTTTAAAAATGATCAAAATAGTTGGTGATGTCAAGGAAAATGGAGAAGCAAGAGACTCTTAAAAATCATCTCATTCATAAAAGTAATGAGAAAAGTGGCAAAAATGGGCAGGATCAAATCCTTCAAAATTCTGGAAATTACCAAAGGTTCACAGCAATCCAGAGCACACTTCTTCCAAGAAAAACAGCTCTTGTTAAGAACGATGAACTCTCTGTCGCTTTAAACTTGTTCTGGTCCCATTCCCCCTCTGTGGCTCCACATTAGTTCCACCAGGCTAAAACTGATGATCTACCATCATAACCACCGGAAGAAGGGACTTCTTCCAAGTCCTTGTGCCTTTATTTGACCTGTCCAATGGTTCCCTGGAAGATTCTGCTCATAAGGTTTATCTTTTTCACCCTAATTTCAGGGTTACCTAGTGTAAAAGGGCTCTTCCCACGGGGCATTTGTCAAAATCAATCGGAGGTAATTTTTTTAACATCACAGCTTCCTGAAGGAATAGATGGCGTTTGGGCACAAACAATAAACTAACCCTAATCTTAAGAAAAATAACCTGGTCAATAAGAAATTCACTGAAGTTTTGAAAAGCGCCAACCTTTTCCTGGTAATCTGAAAGCCCATCTATGTGTGTAAGGTTGTGTGGACACTCACAGGGCTGTGTGGACACTCAGGAAAGAGATGGCCCTAAATCCTCTCCTCTGGCTGACCTTGAGGCTCTGCACTAGAAGAAAGTGAAGGCTAAGGAAGAGCTGTCAATTGCCCAGTGTAGTCTTAAAAACACACCCCAACACACATACAGAGTTTCTTAGCTAAGACTGGGAGATTTACTAGTTCTAGTCGTTTAAGAATGTGTCAAGTCAATCATTTCCTGACCACTGAGGAACCAAGCACAGATTTAAATGGCCACACACAACAAAGAATACAGACTTTCCACATTGGCCCAGAATGATCACTGAACAAACAGCAAACAGCATGAAACTGCAATCTCTGGGGAAGATGTCGATGATGGTTTATAGAGTTTCCATATTATTGTATTAAAAATGTTGATTTTTTAAACAAAAAATTCTGAGACCTACAAAGAAAGAAGAAAAGATCAGTCCCTCCACTTCTGTATAATGAAGGCATAAATTCTACTTACCTGAAAGGAAAAAGAAGCAGTGTCTCTGAAAAATGGTGAAGCACTCTTTGTTTTCTAAACTGGAATTTCTAAACTGGACTCCCACAAGTTATAAATAGCAATCCTATATTCACACCAACTTACTGGAGAAGAGATACTACAGAAATATAGTGTGATAAAACCCTCCAGATCCAAAGGTTTAATATTCTGAGCTAATGTGTGAATATTCCTGGATTCAACCAACCGTTAGTGGAAAATATTTGAAAAAAACTTGTGTCTGTCCTGAACATGTACTTTTTTTCTTGTCATTATTCCCCAAATAATGCAGTTTGATAACTTTTTAGATTGAATTAGTTATTATATATTATCTAGAGACGATTTAAAGTGTATGGGAGGATGTGCATAAGTTGTATGCAAATACTGCACTTTTTCAAATGCCACACGGACCTACCTGGTCATCTATGATTCTCATATTTCCTGGAGAAAACCAATTCCTTCCCCCTGATATTGAGGAGTAACTGTAAAGTGAAAAATGTTAGTTTTAGAATACTAATGCATAAACAAAATTAACTTATTTAAGGTACATTATTCTGTTTTCTTTTTTCTCTTTAATCCAGAAGTTATGTTCTGGTAATGATAATTCATAGACTCTAGATGTGACCTCCCATGGACATTTTATCTGGATTGCTCTATGCTCATGCTTTTCGAATGACAGTAAGTATAGCATAACACTCCTTAAGTCATTTTTCTATTATCCAGAAGGTCCTCATAGGGAGCAAGAAAGTGGCCCTTGGAGCTACTCACTCAAAAGAAGGCAAGAAGTTCTGTTGGTTTTGACATTTGACAGTGAGGATTGTGGATTTGAGACTCAAGGATGAGATTCATGCAGTCCACAGACAGTTCTTTGTGCAGGCTATGGCCCAAGCCTCTGTCTCACATTTACCACTACCAGTGAAGTAGCCAGGTCATGAAGGACTCAGGACTTATTCCTCACTTAGAAAACCAGCATCTCCTAATAACAATGTGCTACTTGCTCCATCTTTAAGACACAACTGATTTCAGAGTTCAAGATTATGGGGAGAAAGGAATCCATAGGTCCTACAGCTGGGCAACTTGAACCTGAAGTATCGTATTTGCCTGCCTAGTTCTCTGAACTCATAGAACTACAAAGAGTATACTTTCTTCCATTAAATTCCCCAGACCTTTAAAAGACTCGGCCAACTATTTAACTACCCTGTTGTAAAATCTGATGTTAAAACCACCACCAAAAAGTTTGGATTACACAAGTTTCCATAAAAGCATTTTTCTCACCAAACATTCGTTTTATTATACTTTTTATTGGAGGACTGAAATAGTCAGATCTCGGGTCCTGCCTGCCATTTGGGCCAGAACAGCTAGCGACCTAGGTCAAGGTTCATGCTGACAATTGAACAGACACGTTTCTTAAATAGCACTTCTTCCCAAGTTTACTTTAGGGTGATGTGACTCTTAAAACTGTAGGTTAATATTTGATTTAAGGATGATTGATGAGAATGTATTCTTGCACCAAAACGCATCCTGTGGGAAGTGAATCACACAGCGACAGGAAGGAGCACCTGGGTCAGAATGTGGCTGGGGAGGGGGCTGTGCACAGGTGCAAATCTGGAGAGGAAATCCATCTCTAGTTCTATGTAAGGAGGTGCTTTGGCTTCAGCTCCCATCCTCAACCAAGTACAGCAGTGCAGGAAGAAACCAGACTGCCAGCTATGTCCAGCACCTTCAGCACCCGGTCACACACGTTTTCCCGTTTGTGTCTCATGAACCTGGGGTCCTGGTTTATGGTTTGCTCCCATCTAGTGGCGTTGGCTGGCACATTGATGCTGATTGTAGAGACGGCAAAGAGAAAACCATTTCCCAATCAAGTCTTTTCATAAAATCTCATGATGACTATAGATTCTAAAATGAACAGGTAAGTAATCAAAAAGTGCTTGGACAAAACTAAAAGTATAAAATGTCGCATGTGTTGTATGTTCAGTTGGATTTTTAAGAGTTAGCATTAAGGGCTTTGGCTTTCAATGTTTGGATATTTCTGTTCTCTAAATGATCCTTTAAATTTCTTTTTTTCTTTTTTTCCTCTTCATTTTGGATTCTACCAACAGGTGGTTTGGTTTCTGAGGTGAATGACAGTTATGCAGATATGTGTGTCTTTTATGATAGATAGATATGCATTTGTAAAGAAGCAAAATCAAGCAGAACCCTAAACATTTCTGGAAAATCAAAGTCAAAATGAAAAACTGGAAGCTTTTACTATCTGCTGATATTCTTTAAAAATACAGATTTTTGAAAAATAATAATTTGAGTCAACAAGACATCAAAATACCTGATCAATGAGTAAAAGATTGATGGGCAAAATAATCAGGAAGATATCTATAAATTTAAGGAAATAGTCCTTCTGCCAGATATTTACCTTTATATAAGCTAAAGCAGTAAGAACAAAGTAAAATTCCAAATGTCTATATTAACTGAAAGTTATCTGATTTATTTCACAATTCCAGATGCCCAAGACTTTTAAATGTGAGGGATAGAATATGTTTTTGAATGCTGTGCTGTGACTTACATTTACTTTTCGTCAATGGATACTGGAGTGTTAGGAATGCTCTCGATCTTGGGGACACAGAATGGAGAGTGATCTCCTTTCATGAAGCTGAGACTCTGTTGGCAGAGATGGTGTTGATCGAGCCATCACAGAAATAAGTAAGAGCTTGCAACCGAGAAGAATAATCTGAAAAGGCAGAGCAAGATGGTAGGATAGCACTGAAGAGGGGGTGGAGCCTCTCAAGCAGGGAAGGGAAAACATGTTACTTACACAGACACCTCAGGGAAGAGGACCCAGCTGGGGAAAGGTTCAGGGGAGAAGGGTGAAGAGGTCCAAGCTGAAGGACACCATGCACATGCTCTGAGAGCAGATGGAAAATGCCATACCCGCAACCCAAAGAGGACCCTGAGGTTAGGCTGCCAAGACAGAGTGTAAGAAAGCCTGGATTGAAACAAGGCAAGAAAAGTGATTTCAGTCTGTGGAGGTTTCATGAACCACATTAGAAATTTTTGTCTTCATCCAAAACCTAGGAAAGACTTAAACATCTTTAGAGATGTTTCATGGGAAAAAAATTCCAATTATAAAGTTAATTTTAAATTTTCCCCCAATTCAAAGCATTGTGATACTTAACCCTAAACTATTTATTAAATCTACTCTAAGTTTTATGAATACCAGTTGGTAAGATAGCAAAGGGAAAACTATTTTAACATATATTGCATAAGCTATGAGTCATTCTTCTCTCAGATGGACAAATCATTTCAATTTATATTTCATAGATTTCTTATTTGGAATTATCCCAATCTCTGTTAGCACATTCAGCCATGAATTTCAGTAATAGTTAATGAATCTGTATAGAGTTTTGTAAGGTTGGGGGAATTATTATTATATCTGTGTCTCAGATTATTAAGAGCCTGGAGCAAAATGTATACAAATTTGGTTAAGAAGAAGGTGGGGTGTGGGGGAGAGAAAGAGAGAAAGGAGGAGATGAGGGAGGGAGAAAAAATATTTTAGGCATATCAGGTAAATCCTTAGTGTATCAACAATTCATGAAAAAGAGAATTGAGGTACAGGTTTTCTACTAAAGCCTGATAGGATCAAGGGCACAGAGAAGACGGGGCCGGGAGAGAAGGAGACAATGATATATAACAAATGCAAGAATTGTGTTGAGAAAGGCAATTTAGCATATGCTGTTGACTTGCATAAAATAGAAATAACATTGATTAAATTTAAAGAGTTTTATTGCTAAAGCAGACTGTAACTTCAAACAAGCTAGGGACTCCAGTGATTTGTGAAATGGCTCTCAAGGAGGGTACTTCTTCTAATGCCTGTGCTTAGTAACTGTTTTTATATCCATTTTGAAGAAGCATATAGTCAGAATTTTTTCTATTTTTTTAATTGGGTCATCTGATGAGTTATAGCAGTTACTTGTATATGGTAGATAAAAGTTTCTGGCTGGGGTTGTGGCTCAGTTAGTAGAGTGCTTGCCTAACATGTATGAGGCATTGAGTTCAATTCTCAGCATCAAATACAAATAAATAAAATAAAGGTACATGGACAACTAAAAATTTTTTAAATTTTTTTTGTTTTTAAAATGTTTCTTATATATATGAGTTACAAATGTTTATCTCATTGGGTTGTCTTTTTCAGTTTCTACATGGAGTCCTTTGAAACACAAAAGTTCTTAATTTTGATCATATCATTTTCATTTATTATTTTGTTGTTTATGCTTTTGTTTTCTAACCTGAAACATATAGCCTAATCCAAGGACATGAAGATGAACACCTGTTTCTTATACATGTATTATAGTTTCAGCTTCTACATATAGGTTAATTTTTTGATATGGTGTGAGGTAAGGGTCAGATTTTATGCTTTTGTGGAAATCTGCTTGTCCAAGCAGCATTGATTAAAGAGACTTTTTTCCCCATTGAATTGCCTTGGAAACCTTGTCAAATATAAATTGACCATAAATATGAGAGTTCATTTCTGGACTCTCAATTCTATACCATTGATCTATATCTTTAATAGTGGCACCATACTGTTCTGATTACTGAATGTTTCTAGTAAATTGTGAAGTTGGAAAGTGTGAGTAGTCCAACTTTGCTGTTTTTGAAAGATGGTTCAGCTGTTCTGGATCTTTCAAATTTCCTAATAATTTTTAGAATCAAACTGTTAATTTCTACAAAGAAGCCAACTGAGATTTTGATAGGGCATGTATTTAATCTGTAGGTAAATTTAAGAAGTATTGCTTTTTTGACAGTATTAAATATTCTAATCTATGAACATGAGATATCTATTATTTAGGTCTTCTTCAATGTTTTTCATTTTCAACTTTCATGGTTCCTCAGCATATTTTTGCACTTCTTTTTTTAAATTCATTCCCACATATTTTTATTCTTTCTGATGCAGTTACAAACTGAATTATATTCTAATTTCATTTTCGGTTTGTTCTTTGTTACTGTATAGATACATCATTAGTTTTTAATCTTGTCTCCTGTAACCTTGCTTAGTTCATTTTTTAGTTCTAGTAAGCTTTCTTTCTTTCTTTCTTTCTTTCTTTCTTTCTTTCTTTCTTTCTTTTTCTAATGATTCTCTATGCATAAGATCATTTCAGCTGGGGGTATAGCTCAGTTGGTAGAGTGCTTGCCTTGCAAGCACAAGGCCATGGGTTCAATCCCCAGCACCACAAAAAAAAAAAAAAAAAGAGATCATTTCATCTGCAAGTCAATAGCTTTACTTCCTCATTTCCAATCTGATAGCTTCTGTGTCATTTTCTTGACTAATTTCTCTAGCTAACATATCCAATGCAATGCTGAATAGAAGTGGTGAGAATAGAGAGCCTTGTATGTTCCTGATTGTAGAACAAAACACTTCATCTTTCACTATTAAATGTGATACTTGCTGTAGGTTTCTCATATATCCTCTTTATCAGGTTAAAGAAGTTCCCTTGCATCAAGTTTGCAGATTTTTTTAATATTAGGGAGCACCATGTCAAGTACTTTTATTGTATGTATTGAGATATGAGATTTTTAACTTAGTGTTTGTCTTGTTAAACCCAGTTTGAAGATTTGTTTTAATGACATGACAACTTTAATCTAGAGTAATGCATTTTGCTGTTAGGGTAAGATTTGAGCATGCATTAAAAAATACAACAACCAAATTTGCTTATGTCGCAGTGTGAAAACAAAACATTTGGAAACTCAGACTTAGTAGGAATGCTGTGAGAGGTCAATGTAAGAAAATCTAATAGTATCTTTTACTTTTTTAAGTGGAGGAAATTCTGAAGACTTATAATTATCTGTTGATGGTAAAAAGATATTTGGAAAAAATTTTCATTTATAATAATTAAGCATATTGCAATGCCTAAGCCTTCCTGCCTGGTCTCTGCCCACAAATATTAGTAATACTTCTAAGGTTGATGCAGAAAATGTAAAACAGGCATTTTACTTAGCAATAGAGACATTCCAAAAAAGAGAGGGGAGCTTATTATTTCCCCTATTATAGCCATCATTCAGGATTTTGAAAATATAAACAAATGTAAATACCCATGAAAACAGAAACTTGTAAATATCAGAAAAAGTGATAAAATATTATTTTCAGAAGCTTTGCCTACTCGGGAAATCCAAACACCAACAGGGAAAGTAGTAAAGTAAGATTTCAGAAAGTTTGCCTGTTACAAAACAGAATATCAATACTGCCCCAATATATCTGCCGCACAGAGAGGGAGAAAAACGACGGGGAAAGTGCATTTCTAAGGGACAGCACAGAATGTAAACTAATGTTCTAGGAAAGGTGGAGGCATAAGAAGATGTACTAATACCTCTACAAAATCATCATAGGTAAGTGGCTTATCATGAAACCCCAATTAGCATTAGCACTAGAGAGCTTCGTCTGAGAATTTCCTCGAACTTTATAGAATTTCCCATAGAACACAAAGTAGATAAAACCAGATTTAATGCATTAACAAAAGCTGTGTAATAGTTCTTCTTTGTGAGAAAGAAGTGCAGTAGCTAGGGAAATAAGTAGAGGAACTCCTGGCAGAAGAACACAGATGCCTTCTCATTGGAGGCGCTAGTCCCGGCAGCGAGTGGGGGAGTAGGGATAACTGTCTAGAGGTCACCTTCTGGTGGCAGATCAATACATTCAGAGACAGCTGCACCACAGACCTGAAGGCAAAGGTTGCAGGGCCGCCAGTCAACTTCAGGATGCTCCCCAAGTGGTCACATGCTTCCTTGAACTTTTGCCACGTCCTCCATGTAGAGTCTTTGGCCCTCAATGGACAAAACCCATATGAAGAAAGACAACAATCATAACAATTCAAAGTGACATATTAAACATATTTTCAATGTAAATAATGGGGGAACCAATGTCATTATTACACAAGGGCCCTTACAAATGAATTACAAGATTAGCCAGTAGAAATATATAAACCGTGAACTGTAAACACACCTACCCAAACACAAAAGGGTCTACCAACATGAGAAAAGATGCTCCCCATCACTGTAATCGAAGATATTTATATGTAAACATTGAAACTTTATTTAGTTGAATATTTGATGGATATTTTGAATATTTTAATACTATAAAAAGGGTAATACTAGGGAATGAGATTGGCCAAACTTTATCATTATATTGCATACATGTATGAATACATAACAAATCCCATCATTGCGTACAATTTAAATGCACCAATAAAAAATGGGAAAAAAGAATGCACACATGCTTGGTTGGGTGAAAACTGGAACAATTTATCTGAAGGGCAGTTTGATAAATATTTAAAAAGTCTTTAACATGTCCTTACCCCAACCCAGTAATTTCACTTCAGGAAATTTAATCATAAGGGCATAAGCATAGATTCAGAGATTGGAAGATTCACTGCATTGTAGTACAGTTTGGACAGTCAAAATTTGGAAGTCACTTAACATTCCTGATAACATGAAATGCTTTAAAAGGTGAGAGAGCTCCCAAATAAATACCAGGAGCCATGAAAACATGGCACATGAATACTGGGTGTCCAAAGAATAGCTCCAGGATAAGTTTAAAATCTATCTTAAAACATTGTTTTATAAATGTTCAACATCTCTAGCAATTCGAGAAATGCAAATCAAAACTACACTAAGATTCGATCTCAACCCAGTTAGAATGGCAATTATCAAGAATACAAAAAACAATAAATGTTGGCTAGGATTTGGGGGAAAATGTGCACTTGTACATTGCTGGTGGAAATGCAAATCAGTGCAATCACTGTGGAAAGCAGTTATGGAGGTTCCTAAGAAAACTTGGAATTGGAACCACCATTTGACCCAGTTATCCCACTCCTACGTTTATGTCCAAAGAACTTAAAATCATCATACTACAGTGACACAGCCACATCAATGTTTATAGCAGTTCAACTCAGAATAGCTAAACTATGAAACCAACCTAGATGACCTTCAACAGATAAATGAATAAAGAAACTAGTATATATACACAATGGAACATCACTCAGCCTTAAGGGAGAATGAAATTATGGCATTTGCCAGTAAATGGATGGAATTGGAGAATATTATGCTAAGCAAAATAAGCCAATCCAAAAGAACCAAAGGCCAAATGTTTTCTCTGATATGCAGATGCTAATTACCAATAAGGCAGGGTACGGGGGAATAGAGGTATTTTGTACTAGGCAGAGGAAAATGAAGGGAGGGGAGAATGATAGTAGAATTAATCAGACTTTATCACCCTGTGTGCATATATGATTACATGACCTGTGTAACTCTACATCATGTACAAACAGACAAATGAGAAGTTATACTCCATTTATGTATGATGTGTCAAAATGCATTCTACTATCATGTATAACTAATTAGAACAAAAAAAAAATTAAACCTTTGTTCTAACAAAAACATGTCCACTCACACACATATGAAAGACCCGAAGTTTTTCTTTTGGTTATATATATATATATATATATATATATATATATATATTTTTTTTTTTTTTTTTTTTTTTTTTTTTTTTTTTTTT
>JAJEJO010050041.1:682893-804366 GCA_020662805.1 Glaucomys volans | reverse complement strand
TTTTTTTTTTTTTTTGCGGTGCTGGGGATTGAACCCATGGCCTTATGCTTGCAAGGCAAGCACTCTACCAACTGAGCTACATCCCCAGCCCTTGGCAATATATTTTTATTCTTTTGTTTGTTTTTCAGAACCAAAGGAAAACATTTGTAAGATAAAAATGAACTCAGTGCCAGTTAGAAAAGCATGGACCAGGTGGAAAGGAAACCAGTTGTTTTCTTGGATGCATCATGAGGATACTTTCTGCATGTCTTGATCAAAGGCAGTGTGAGTGTGCAGTCCATGCTGAAGAAGCAGTTTGATTGGTTTGGACTTCATAAAATGTGACAAGAGAACTGCATATTCTCTTTCTGAGTGGTCCTTCAAGCTCAAATCCAAACTAGGAAAGGCAGCCTATTGCCTAATTCTCTGCTTGCTCAAACTCTTAGAGACTTGAATCTGCTGCTTTGGGCTCTGGTGCCTTTTGTTTGAACTGCAAACAAATCAACCTCTAACAATGCATCTCACCAAACAAAAAACAAGGAGGTAGCAGCTCTAGCTGTGGAGAGGCTGCTTGAGTGATGGCTCTTTAAGGCAGTCAAGGACATCCATAAAGGACAGAGGGGACGGGGGAGAGGAAGAAGAATTTAAGAATTTGGGGTGGACGGCTGGAATAAAATGTGGAGCACAGTCATCCCTTAGTATCCACAGGGGATTGGTTTCAGAATGCCCAGATCCCCTCATGGATATGAAGCCCTGCATGTACTTGTCCTTTATTGCTTATAACTTGAGTACATCCTCCTGTCTACTTTAAATCATCTCTAGATTACTTATAATACCTAATACAATGTAAATGCATGTAAAAAGTTGCAATATTGCATTGGTTAGGGAATAAGGACAAGAAAAAGAGTCTGGACATGTTTACTACAGAAGCAGTTTCCCCTCTCCTGGATATTTAAATCCACACTTGGTTGAATTCCCAGATGTGGAATCTATGGATACAGAGGCCGACTGTATATGGTCTTGCAGATTTCAGTACTGATGCCAGCCCTGAATGATTTTTTTTTTTTAAATAACAGAATTACAGAAGTTTTATAGGTCGAGGCCCTGGAAAGATTGATAACAGATCTGACCAGGTAAGGTACATAATAATTGGCACAAATCCCTAAAACTAATAAAAGTTCTCTGGGTTTGAGAGCATGAAACATTTCACTTGTGTAACTTGAAATGCAATAGTAGAGTGAGGGGGGAAAAAAGCAGAACTCTCTTTTCCTGTTGTTCTGATGTAGAAACTGAGGTTCAATTTTTTAAACAGTTTAAGGACCCCTAGAACTTATAAGTGTTAAAACAAAGTTTTCTAAATCCCAGAACAGGGCTATTTACACCTATCACTTTGAATAAACACATGAACAGTGAGAAGTAAGTATAGGAAGGAGCTCTGAAAGTCAGAAGAAGGGTCTTGAAGGGAAGGGGTAGAGAGAAGGCAAAAAGAAAGAAAGATGCTACATTCCATGTGGGAGGCCGGCAAGCTCTGTGTGCAGAATCAGCTTGACATCACTTGACTCTGCCACCTTACTCTTTTCTACTAACATGTTTATCAGCTACTTTGTGCCACAAACTGGACAGGAGCTGTCAAGCGTGTGCCTATGAGTCTGTCTGGAAGATGGAATGACATTCAAAAATGGTCTTGAAACAGTACATTTCAATAATGTGAAATGATAGCTCTTTTATATTACTACTGACTAAAGCGTTCTTCCTTCTCCAGAGGCATATTTTAAATGCTGAAAGTCTCATTGCTAAGTACAAATTGAAAACCGCTAGTGACTAGAAACATTTCTATTGGAAGAGTTTTTCACCTCATGTTATAAATTATAAAGGATCTTAGATGTAAAGTGTAGTTAAGAGTAATGTACTAGTGTGATTTATTGTTGAATGAGAGCTCTTAAAATGGCTATGTGACGGCTTCCCTGTAAGGCCAAATATGGTTTCCACAAACAGAGATTCCGAGCAATCTCTCATGGATGTTACTATCATATAAAATGATTCTCAAGCCAGATTCTGGCACTTGAGCTACAGTAACAATTGTGATCATTTCTTCACATTGTGGGCAATAAATGCTTCTTCCAGAAAAACTTAGACTATGTGGGGTTGAAAGCAAATAAACCTAAATATTAGAATTTTAATAAAGTCATTTTTAAACCTTATTTATGCATATATACACCAATACATGAAACTACAGAGTGCTGCAAATTATACTTTGAGATAAACATGTAGTTAAAATCACTGGATGTGGTGGTACACATCTCTAATCTCAGCAACTCAGGAGGCTGAGGTAGGATCACAAGTTCAAAGTCAGCCCCAGCACCTTAACTAGGCTCTAAGCAACTTAGTGAGACCCTGTCTCAAAATAAAAAAATAAAAAGGATTGGGCTTATATCCTCCTCATTAAATGACTACAAATTTTCTACTGTATACATGTACCCTAATTTATCCTTTGTTCTATGTTTATTAGTATAAATTCAGCCCTGGAACTTTTGGGTCAAAATTGGTAAATATATAAAGGCTTTTTATATACATATTACCAATTATCTTTCAAAAAGATAATATTTCACATTCTCAATAGAAGTGTATATGAGTGTTATTGTTTATCCAAACCTCAATTTGAAGTAGACTTATCTAATTTTTGCTGGCCTATACGGTCAAAATGATATCCTTCATAGTCAAATTTTCATTTCTCTGACCACTGGCAAATGTCCTGTTCATATCCTTTATATAATTACAAGTTGAGGATCCCTTATGCAAAATACTTAGGATCAGAAGTGTTTTTAATTTTGAATTTTGTTTCAAATTTTGAAATATTTACATATACATAAGGAAATATCCTGGGGATGGGACCCAAGTCTAAACATAAAATTGTTTTGTTTTGTATACAGCCCTTATACATAGAGACTGAAGATATTTTTAGTAATATAGTATTTTTAGTAATTTTGTGCATGAAACAAAGTTTAATGGTGTGGAATTTTCCATGTGTAGCACCATGTCAGCACTCAAAAAATTTCAGTTTCTGGAGTATATTAGATTGCTGATTTTTTTTGTATTGCTGTGACCTTTTTTATTGGTGAGTGAGCTCATCATATAGGTGATGTTTAATCCTTGTCACATGCAGTCAATGCTAATCTGTGTTCTGACATTTATATTTTAGTTATTTTACCTTTTGTCATCACCCAGTTCTCTCCTCATTACTCTCAGTTCTTGTTTTAGAGAGGTCATCACAACTTCTTGGACTTTGAAATCTATAATACATTTTCATGAGAAGAATTTTGCATTAAGAGTGCCAGATGCAGCTTCATTTCCTTTCTGTCGTATTAATTTCTCTTCTGCTCATCTTTGTACAAACTTTCGTCCAAACTCTATTGACCAGTTAGGATTGAGTGTCTGGCCTTGTGACCCTCCTCATCTGCACTTGTCCAATGATTGAATCTGATTATCAAAGCTACTGTCATGAGAGGGGTTGTGGTGCTTAGCTCCAAAGCCAGTTTCCAATATTTAATAATAGCTAGTGTGTCTTTGCTCCTTTAGGAGGTCTATTAGTCTGTTTTCTATTTTTGTAACAAAATATGGAGGCTGAATAATATAACAAGAAAAAAGGGTTTATATAGCTCACGGTTTTGGAGGCTGAAAGTCCAAGATTGAGTGGCCTCTGGTGAGGGCCTGGTGGCAGATGGTGTCATTGTGGGTTCACAGGGTGAGACAGGAAGCCAGAGAATGGATGGTACCATTCTTGCTCTTTTACAACAACCCTTTCTTATGAGAACTGATTTGGTTCCTATGAGAACTGCACTAATCTCTTCAGAGAGCAGCACCAATGATCTGATTATACCTCCCAAAACACCCCTCCTCTTAAAGGTTCTATCACTTTGGGGATAAACTTTCAACACATGAATCTTTGAGGGACACACTCAAATATCCAATCCACAGCAGAAAGATACAGCATGATCTTTCCTCAACATTGGGTCCTTCTTATTCTCTGACCAGACACAGACCACTTATCAGCAGCATCCCCACCCCAGTTAATTCCTCTGTCTTTCCTTAGTTGACTGGAAGATCATCTTTTCTCAGCAGGTGCTGGGAAACAGCCATTTTGATGTCCCTGCTTTCTTCTTAACAACTTCATGAGAATTCTCAACCACTTTCTGAATACAGAGATTTGTTAAGACTAGAGGGTGGATGTAGCAGATCAAGACCAAAGAAGAAAGAGAGGCAGAAGCCTTTATATCTTGATAACCCCAGGGAGAAGCACCAGGAGACAAAGGAGACTAGCTGCCCCTTGTTCTGGGCAATATTTACTCACCCCCTGATCCCTGATTCAAGGCACCTTAGATCATCTTCCATGATGCAAAGTTCAACCGTGTGCTGAAGACTGAGTAGGAATTTTCTTAGTCTACATTTATCTGTCTTTAATTAACACCAATTGTTCAAAGCATCAGGCATCCTCAGTGGAGAATTCGATGCTGTTCTTAGGTATTTTTTGAGAAAAAGAGAGGAGTTGAAGTTCAACAACTGCTGACACATATTTTAAATTCACAAATGAGCCCTGGTATTTTCTGTCACTCCTTGTGTAAGGAATCACTTTTGGAAAAGATTTTCACTGTGCACAGTAGTTACTGGACCATGTCCCTCGCTGACCACATGGAATGCAGGTATGGCAGAGGAAATAAGCGGCACTTGTGCCACACCCTTTAAAAGGATCAGCATGGAAGAGAAATTGTATGACATATTGCCAAGGTTAACTGTTTTTGACACTGCATTGGGGGAGGAGAGTGATCCCATGTAAGAAATAATATGCTTGTAATAGGCACATTGCAGTAGAGGAGGAATGAACCAAACATCTGAGCACCTACCTCTTGTGTATTTGCTCTTCATTTCTGCATAACAAATTACCTCAAAACTTAGTGTCTTCAAACAACAATAAATCTTTATTATCACAATTTCTGTGGAGTATGAGTTCAGAGACAGCTTAATTGGGTGTCAGTTTGATATCAGCTGGGGCTCCAGACTGAATGCTTGACTGGGCTAGAGGATCCTTATCCAGGGAACGTTACTCATACAACTGGAAAATTGAAAGGGATCTAGATGGGAATTTCCAAGGTCCTCTGCATTTGGACTTTTCTGTGGGACTGCTTGAGTGCCTGTGATCCAAGGGAACAAGACAGAATTTAAATGCCCTTTAGTATCTACCCTCATCATCTTTTCAATGCTCTTTTGGTCACAGGAGTTGCACTGATTTGTGTAAGAGGAGATTGCTCAAGAAAATGAATACCGGGTGGTAAAGATCACTGGGGACCATCTTGGAGGTTGGCTACCAAAATACAGCTGATCCTCTGTATTATTTATTTTCATTCTCACCAAACTGTATAATAGCATTTGGGAAAAAATAAAGCACAGAAACTGGCTAAGTGATAGTCATAGGATTTAAACTCAGAACATCCATTCATGCCATGCCCACTGTACTGTGAGCTTCAGGGCAGGTGGCTGTCGTTTGCATCAACTTCAAGGGGCATGAGGCAGTAGTCATCCCAATGTTGCAGTATTAACAAATATCTGAGTAGAGGTACCAAGGCTAGTTAATTTCACTTGTACTTGAGCTCACCTGGAATGTAGAAAGGGATGAGATGGGACCTTCTGATCACACTGGCTCTGGAATGAATTGCACATGGGATGCTCAGGAAAGGTTGGCAGGGAGTAGGACAGAAAAGAGTAAGTGTGTTGGAACAAAATCCTGGGCAGCCCACTTCGGCCAATGGTCACTTTAAGGAAACATAGGGCCTGTGGTTATGGAAGTACAGGTGGAATATCTGACCTGAAATATTTACAACCAAAAGTGCTTCAGATTTACGGTTTTTTTAAAATTTTGGAATTTTTGCATATGTGTAATGAGACATCTTGAGGATGGGACCCATACATAACCATGAATTCACTTATGTTTCACATATACCTTGTACTCCTACCTGGAAGATAATTTTATACACCCTTCTTAGTGTGCCTGCGTTTTGAATGAGGCCTGTCACATGAGGGCAGGTATGGAATTTTCCATTTGTGGCTTCAGTTTCAGATATCAGAGCATCTCACATTTTTGATGTTCAGATTAGGGCTACTCAGCCTGTATGGAAGGAAGTATGGCAATAGCAACAGAGATCATTGTAATAACATTGCAAGTGAGACCACAGTGAGACTAGGGCAGGGACATCCCTTTATCTAGGTAGGTCAACTTGCCTGGATGACAGTTGAGGAAGCGATTCCAGTGCTGCTTAGGGTGTAACAGCACACAATGACTGCCTCCAAGGGCTCTTCTGACCCAAAGCTAGTGGCACAAAACTCACCCATAACCTCCCTCTCACATCAGTGCTCTTCTGAAGTCTGACCGATTCTGGAAAGTGCTCAACTCCTTTCCTCTGATGTTTCTCATTTGGAGAGCTAAGTGAATTTTAATTGTGACTTGTTTGATGATTATCTGCTTGGGAAAAACAGCACAAGCCCCGGAAAAGTTCCATGAAACATTCCTACAGAGATCTGCTTGACTGGTGGGGACATTGATCTTTCTGAGGTAACGATGAAATTCAGACTCTATTACCTGCTTTAAGTTTTAGAGAAAACAGAATTTAAATGGGAACAGATTGAGAGGGCAAGTGGCAAACCTGCTACTCTAGAGCTCTTCTTCCCCATTAACCCAGGCTAAAAGGCAGGCCTGGAAATCCCTTTTCAAGAGCTGCCAATGACACAACTTCATTTTAATGTTCTACAAGTCCTTACGGGCACATGCTTGATTTCAATTTTTTTTTTTTTCCGTCTGAATTTCTGATGTAAAAGAACCCAGCACAACTTTTAACTTGGCCAACGTCTGAAAACCAGGCTGCTGGATTCTGAAGTATACCATCAGTGGAATGTGTTCTTTTCATCTTTGTTCTCTAAATCTACTTTTTATTTGCCTGCATAAAGGAAAGAGAGTCTCTTTAATGTTGTGTGGATAAAAGCCACAAGAAAGAGATAAAGCATGGAACAAGTACTGGGCCCTTAGGGGTAGACGGAGCAAGGAGTTTTGGATGGCTCTTTTCACCAAAGAGAGGCACTTTGCTAGTTTAGACAATTACAGACAAGACAACTGTGGTTTAATTTGCATTAATTGAGGGCGATCACATTGTGTAGAAGGAGATTTTGGCAATGACAGATTAAGAATGAGGTACAGCTATTACCCACAGTCAGACCAATGATTATTATATTGATTGGGAAAACAAATAGCTTAAATGCCCTTTTGAAACTATGTTTTTTTCCCCTTAGAATTTCATCGGAATGATCAAACCTGGATTCACGGATCTTTGTCTGTCTTCATGCTTTCTCCAAATTATTTATCAAAGCCCAAGAATGCAGTGCTCTCTGCATGATGGGTTATTGTCAGGGCATATATTCCTCTTCAGCTCCTGCTCGGGTGTTGGTACAAGTGGATATTCCCACTCCATCCATCCTTCCTTGTTTGATGATATTCCATTCGCCCCACATTTTGCTTTTAAGACCTGTAAAAGGCATAATATATCCCTTTTGTTAAGTTTAGGAATGTGTTCTTCTTTTTTTTCTTTTTCTTTCTTTGTTTCTTTTTTGTTGCATTACATCCACAGTAATGGAAGCACAGATGAGAATTTTATTAGGGTGGTCAAAGCCCTTTCTTTACTTCAAGTTCCAATGCTGCTTTAAGTGGATGGAGTGAGATCATTTCCCACAGGGAGGAATCAATTAGTCTTCACATTTTTTTCAGATGTCTAGTTTTATCACGAATCTTTCAATATTTACCCATTGCACAGATGGACAAATAGAGACTTGTGAGCCATGCAGAGCAAGGCAACCCAAGGGGAAGTTCCTGGTAATAAAATCCAGCAGAATTTTCTAACACTTTATTAATGAGCTGCAAGCCTAAGGCTAAATGGAAAACCAAGCCCCGCTAACTTTTACCTTTTGTTTGAATTAAGGAGAAGCTATTTTGACATTTGTATTGCCCCAGAGAGATCTAATGCCCGTGAGCTGAGCTTTAAAGTATTATTGGACATGCTCCATTGAGTCTAGAGGTATGGGCAGCATTTGTCCAAAATGCAGAACATTCGACACATTTCTCTGAAAATCACCCTAGCAAAATCCAGACTGCTTGTGAAAGTACCTTTTCCTGCTTCCTCTCAAGCTTTAGTCATATGCTGAAGAAAGCAAGGCATGCTGAAGGACTTAGATGACAAACAAAAGTCAAGGGGAGGCCCCTAGGACAGCCCAAACCTTCGCACATTTCCATATTTTCAGATATGGGGTTCTGCTCTCAGAGCATGAACTCTCTCCAATGTTCTGCTCCCATCGGTATGCCTTTATAAACAGGGAGATTTGTTGCTGGATAAGTCTAAATGACCATCGCATTCTAACAAAGCCATCCTATTTAGATATGGGCAGATGAGATAGAAAATGGGTGGTTCAGGCAGATTTCATGAGGTCTAATAAATCTTCAGTAAATTAAAGCTCATCCCCCACTCCTCCCCTGGTCGGCTCTTTGTCTTGCTAATACACATTAGGCCCCGCCTGGCTACCCACTTTCAGGCACTTCAGAGGTGAGGCCTGGACAAAGCTGCAGATGTGGAAGCCCTGGAGACCTTTGCCCCAAATGTTGCCCATTAACATCAGCATGGCCCACGGAAAAATTTAACTATGGTTCTCTGGCCTCAAAAGAACTCCCAAAGAGCAACTTAAAGCAGCAAGAAGAGAGGTGGGGAAGAAATGGAGGAGGCCACTATCTCTGTTTCAAAACTGTACATTCTCTGTTCATGGGTTTAAGAAATTCAGAAAGACAGAGAAAGGGCTTTAAAAGAGTCACACGGGTATTACACAAGTAAAGTACAGAATGGCATCAGATGAAAAGTTGACTATCTACTCTTCAAACATTTTGATGAGGGACAGTAGAAATAAAATCTAGAATCTCTATGAAATGAATATCTATGAATATCTGAGCACATGGATATCAGAATATCCATGGGGCAGAAAATAATTTTGACTTGTTTCCAGAGACTCCCTTGCAGCTAATACCTGCCTTCATATATATATATATATATATATATATATATATATATATATATATATAGTAATTATGGTGACTGCAGTGACAGGGTGACAGTTACAAGGGACCACTCCAATATGGCACTAAGCGAAGCTGACCCCTTGAGTCCAACTCCCTGCGTTGGAATCTCAGGTCTACCATTTTCTCTGTATATAAATTTGGGCAAAATGCTTAAGCTCTCTGAGCTTTAAAAAAAAAAAATCCACAAAATGACAATGTCTTCCTTGTAGACCTGTGAGTATTAAATGATACCTGTAAAGTGCCAGATACAGTGCCTTCCAGAAAGTTCAATATGTGTGAACAGTTAGTATACAGAGTGCTGGGTTTAGGAAAGGTTCTTGGCAGGAATGTGCCTGCCATCACTGATAAGAGGGGATCATGCACCTGAAAAATCATATAATTCAGGAGTAGATAATTATGTGTCAAAGAAACATCTGATTATTCAGCAAATGCCAAGAGATCAGAAGAGAGATAGAGTTCTGTGAGTAAGGGATGATTTAGAAAACCTTTCTTAAGAGGGGCAAGAACAAGGATGGGCCTTACCTGATGGTTAAGATTTGGCCAGGTAGATGGCAGGGGTGGAGGGGAGGAGGTAGGGAGAGTCAGTGGAGGACGGAATACAAAGAGCTTGACTGGGAATGAGAATGGTTTATGCTAGGGTTCAGAGAAGGAGAGTCTGAAAGGAGTCTTAGGAAATGACATGGGCACTATTTTTAATATTCCTGCTCTTCCTTTTTTGTATTCAACACATTTCAAGCCACTCTGAAGACAACAATTCTTGTCAGGAAAGTTGCCTTTCTCATGAAGGATGGCGGTTGAAGACTCCCCACCCCTCGACGATTCTCAGAGACTTAGCCCCATCTAGTGTCCCGGCTGGGCAATCTGGAGGGTGGATTTGAGGCACTAGCAATTAGGGCCTATGGTGACAATCTGTTTCACAGATTCACAACTAATTGAGTATCTGCTAGTGCCAACCAGCGCGCTCACTCTAGAGCATATGAGAGAGTCCTGCCCTCACAGAAACGGGTGCGTTTTCTAACTCAAGAATTGTCTGTGTACTAAAGATTTTGATCTGATGATTTTGATCATCTAATACTTCTTTCCGTACCTACCTCTTCACCTGCAAATTAGGCTTCTCACTCCACTGATGGCTTCTGAAAGTGCCTTATTCTCAGCCGACAGAAAAACGCACACGTTATGGCCAGGTGCGTTCTTAACACTGAAGGGGATTACTCTTCGATTCCCTGAAGGAACCCGTCTCCTTTTAACTTCTTTCCCATGTTATCCTTGGCTGTTTCTTCTCTGTCTTAAACTCCCACAGAATCATTTCCTCCCAAGTATTTCCTCTGGGCCCTCTGTGACTTTGTCCCACTTTTTTTCTTTATCTGTTCACAGACTATTTTCTCAAACTTCCCTACTTATCCATTGCTCAGGAGGGCATGGGTCATCATTTCATCAAATCTTGAAAATTTCATGCATTTTCTTGTTCCTCTGTTCTTCCTTTACATCCAACCAAGATAATCCCAGAGCTGGCGGAGTCTAACAAAACCTCCCAGGGCAGCAATGAGAAGTTGAGCCCTGGTTAGTAAAGAGGCTCACCGAGGAAATGGATAGGCAAAGAATTAAAATGAATCTAACCAGAATCATCAATGCATTCCTTGGGGTGTTCTACTTTCTGCAGTGTATGTCTTATAACTTTGCTGCACCCTCATGCCTTTGACTTCCACAAGCCATGGTTTGAAAGAGTCCCCAAATGTTTATGTGTTGGAAATTTAATCCCCAATGCAATAGCATTGAGAGGTGGCAAGGTCATGAGAGCCCTGCTCTTGTGAATGGATTATTGTGCTACTTTTGGATTAGGTTTGTCATCATGAGAGTAGGTCTGCTACCAAAGTGAGTTTAAGTGGCCCTCTCTTGCACTCTTTCAACATGTGATACCCCCTGGTGTGTTGTAACACAGTTAGAAGGCCCTCACCAGATGCAGCCTCTTGATCTTAGACTGTTCAACCTCCAGAACCATGAACAATAATCTTCTGTTCATTATAAATTACCCAGCGTGTGGTGTTCTGTGATAGCAACACAAAATGCACTGACACATCCCCAACAAACAAACAAACAAACACCAACTCGGTCACTAGAACTGCAAACCTTCCCACCTCTGTACACATCTTCTTTTCTCTCTAGTTCTGCGTTTTCTTCTCCTGTAAGCTAAGGGCAACTCCATCCAGAAGGCCTTCCCAGTGACCTTGCTTCCTCCCTCACTCCCATGCATTTCCAATCTTCCCCTCTGTCTCTCTCCTTTTCTCTATCCCATCATTAAATTTAGTATTCAGATGTGTTCCAGATTCTTCCATCTTAACACACTCTCAGTGGGCCTGCATCCCAGGCTTTCCCAGAGAATTGTAGATGTGTGCCGTCTCCACTTCCCCTTCCTTCTGCTCCTACACACTTCCATTTGATGCAATAGCCTTGGGTAAGACCAACAGTGCTTCCATGTGACTGAATCAGAGGTATTTCTCCATCTCTGTACTTTCAGTCCACTCCTTCTAAAAAGTTCTCTTCTATTTGCTTTTGTTCTCTGTTTCTCTGGTTTCTACTTCCCAATGGCTCATCATCTTCTACTCAGTCCTTAGAAACTGGGGGTTTGCCATTCTTCTTGCTCTATATTCTCCTTGAGAATATTTATCAATCTTTGCATTTTAATATCCTTTCTATAAAAATATTGCTACTATTAACAACAAAACTAATAAGTTGTATCAGTTTCTCTGCATGTATTAACTTATCAGTGAAACCCTATGCTAATGTTCTCTCCATTATGTAAAAAAGGAAACAGGGACTGGAGGTGTAGTTCAGTGGTAGAATGTGTACTTAATATGCACCTAGCTCTAGGTTCAATATTCAGCAACCAAAATAAAACAAAAATAAAGGGAACAGAAGGGTAAAGCAATTTGCCCAAAGTTGCACAATAAGTTGTTGAGCTAGGATTCAAACCTAGACTACTTGACTCCAAAATCTCATTCTTAGGTCATGATGTAAGATTGCTAGGGATTCCCAAGTCATATCTCAGGCCCACATTCACGTCTCCAGTGCAGACTTCTCTTGTGACCTTCATAAGCACACCATCAGTTGCCAATGTGCCATCTGCTTCACTGGACCATCTCTATCCCAATAGATTAGGAACTGAACTCTGACTCCATCCTCTTCCAAATCTGTTTTTGCCTCGATTTCCCCATCCTGGTAAATAACACCCCATCTTTCCAGCTGCTCAAGCCTGGATTCATTGATAGTATCTTTTATCATCATTTATTAAGTGAACAGCCTGGAAATATATGGGTGCATGCACACACACACTCACAAAGGGGAGCTTCTCTCCAATTACATCAAACAATGCAAATCAATTGCCACACCCTTCTCACACTCTCCCAATAACTCCACAATAATTTAATGATCATGTCCAAAATTATTTCTGTGACCAACTCTGCTCTCCATGTTTTGGCTTCTTTTCTTTCTCTAGCCTCATCTTCCAAACTCTGTCCAGTGATAATTTCCAGACACGTTGGCCTTCTTTGCTTCTCTGATGTGCTTTATCTACTTTGAGTCTTTCTATGGGTAGTTTTTCTGCCAGATACCTCGTCCTCTTGTCATCCCACTTGACATCTCTCTTTTTAATGTTGATCCCAGATTAAACTTCTTTCTCATTTAGTTTCATTGAACCTTAGACTTTTCCCTCATAGCCCTTATCACAGTTCTAAAATCATACATTTATTCACATAATTATGATTAATATTTGTCTTTCGTCCTAGACTAACTGCTATGGAAGAGCATGGAATGGAGCTCTCAATAACTTCCACATCTTGAACTTCACATGGTACCAGAAATTCAGTTGAACGGCAATAACTATTTGTTGAATGAATAAATCAAACAAAGGTATGGAGATACAACATGCACCAGTACTGTAGACTTAAGCAAGGTTTAAATCAATGGTCCTCCTATTGGGGTCTACAGGCCAATTTATGCTGCTGGTCCTAGTGCTGGTAGGCAATAGTTTCAGCCCTAAAATGGGAATAATTTCTGCCAGAGAGGGTTATTGAAAGAATTAAAGCAATACATATCAAAGCACAGTGCCCTGTAAACAATTGGTACTCAATAAATAAATATTAGTATCCTTTGTTGGTCTCTATTGCTCCCCAGAGACTATTTAAAAGGCAGCATAATAAAAAGAGTGTTTCAGCAGCTATTATTTATGCTGACACACTTAGAAGCAGGAGGTGGAATTAAAGACCTTCCCTGAACCAAAATGGAATCCAGAGTCTTTTAGGACTCCTCCACCCAGCTTCTTTGTTGAGAACAAACAAACAAACTTTCTTTGTTCTCTTTTCAACCGAATCTTAGCTTAAAAGTAACCTAGGACATCTAAGTAGCACTTAAACCTTGGTAAGCAGATAATGGTTCCCAGCAACTGTCAGTATTTCTATAAAAAGAAAAGATCAAAAACTAAGGATTTTCTCCACTAAAGCTTCCATGCATGATCTCTTCTTATGTTGCATCCTGTTGGGTAGTTAGGAGAGGGTCTAGCATCTGCTTCTCCAAGATAAACCTAAGATAGCGTGATTGAGAGGGAGTTTTTCTTCCCCCTATGTTGTCCTGTCAGGCTCCAGCTTCCAAATTTATGGGGGGGGGAAATACTGATATCTAATAGCTTTAGGAAATGTTGGTCAGAAACACGACCTTTTCTACCTCCTCGGGGCAGGGCTTTCCATTGGTTCACCACAAATTCAAGATTCAGCCCAGAGAAATCAATTCAAATCTCAGTGACAAAAATCACCCTTGGGGTCTTTCATCTTTGTTGTTAGTGCTAATGGCTAATAAGGGGTGCATAATCCTTAACTTAACTCTGTCATTTTTATGGCAAAGGGCAAATGGAACACCCTGGAGTTTTAAAGCCTATCTGCTCCAGTGATTGCTCTTTTCTAGTCTCATGCTTTAGTTCCCTCTCATTCCCACATCTCTGTTGATTTCTTCTCTCACCAGATCTTTTGGTGTTCAGTTCTCCTCCACACAAGGAAAGATCACCACCTCCTCATCCTGTGAACAACATTGGTGAAATTACACGAAGGATGCAGCCAGCATCTTACAATCTCCACTTCTGCAGTGAGTTACTGCAAGCGAGATATTCAAAGTATGGGTCTTAGACCTGTGCGCCAATCCCAGAGGGGAGAAGTGACTTCCAAAGGGAACCCAGGCTGCTCCTTGCAGAGAGGAGCCTGGACAAAATGTTAGATTTTATCTGTTACTGCTGTTTATCAGGGCATTTTCTCATCATAAAGATCAAATCAAAATCATTAATTATTCTTAAGATGGTAACAAAAATATGCAGATTCTAACATTAAAGGAGTGTCACATAGAAGCACTAAAGGAGCTTTTACCAGTTACTTTATTCCACAAATTTCTGAGCTTGTGCTGTGTGTCAGACACATTTCTAAATGCTCATGATACTTCCATGAGTGGAACAAACTCCTTTTCTGCATGTGGCATTCAGACTAATGGGAGCATTTTTGTACACATGGGTGAGTGTGTATGCAGAGCAGAAAGAAGGCAATAAGGATGAAATACATTACTTACATAATTGTTTACATGATGACAAAAACCTAGGGTAGAGGGAGAAAATTTGAACTAGACTGAGGGACTCAGGAGTCCAAGGGCATTACAGTTTTAATTATGGTGGTAAGGGTAGGCTGTAGGGACATTCTAGAGAATACCTAAGGATGATGCGCCTACCCAAACAAGGTGCCAATCAGAAGAAACACCCAGGTCAAAGTAAGAATTCCACTTAAAAGGAAACTGAGCTTTATTAAGATCCCCCCAACTTTCCATCTCCATCATCTTCATCATAAGGCCAAGGGACCATGCATTAGGAGAAAGACACATGAGGCCTTAACTAATCCTCCTAATAGGACCCCACCCTTGTTAGCAGTTGTTTTTAGCTTCAAAGACTACAACCACAACCCTTTATTAGAGGAGGAAAGGTTTACTTTGGGCTCAGGGTTGCAGAGGTCTCATTCCACCATTGGCTGACTCCATTGCTCTGGGCCTGAGGTGTAGTAGAATATCATGGGAACAGGTCATGGAAGAGGAAAGCAGCTCGGCTCATGGCAGCTGGGAATCAGAGTCAGAGAGAGAAGGAACAAAGGACAGATATAGTCCCCAGTGACCTACTTCCTCCAGTTGCACCTAATCTGCCCACAGTCACCACTCAGTAGTCCATTCAAATTATAATTTATCATGTAGATTAACCCACTGATGAGGTTACAGCTCTCATCACTGCTTAAAAGCCACACCTCTGCTCCTTGCTGCATTAGGGAATCATGCTTTCAATGCATGAGCTTTTGGGGGAACATTTTTAGATCCAAACCATATAGATGGTAAGGTCAAGGCTCAAAAAAGAAGTCATCTACCCAAAGAGACATTACTGTATTTTCAAACCCTGTAATGTTTTCTTCCATAATAAACTTCTTTAAAAATTCTATACATTAACAAATACATAAATGTTTTATGTTATTGTTATGGTAACTATTACATGTTTATATTCTAAAGAATACAGCAAAGTACAAAATTCTTATTTTCTAATTCCCAGGGCATTTCTCCAAAACTAAGTGTTGTTAGTTGTTTGTTGTATGTATTTCTGGAAAATTATATATGACAATTAGGTCGTGAATTTTCCTTCACATTTTTATCATTTAACATATAATAAAAGGAAATAAATTCAGAGCTTAGTGACAAAATGTGTCCATGACTTAATTCACCTTTGTTTTAGGTTATAAAACTTGGAATTTGGTCGGGCGCGGTGGTGCACGCCTGTAATCCCAGCACTTGGGAGGCTGAGACAGAAGGATCACGAGTTCAAAGCCAGCCTCAGCAACTTAGCTAGACCCTAAGTAACTCAGTGAGACCCTGTCTCTAAATAAAATACAAAATAGGGCTGGGGATGTGGCTCAGTGGTGGAGTGGCCCTGGGTTCAATCCCCAGTACAAAAAAAAAAAAAAAAGAAAAAAAAAAAAACACCTTGTTTTGAACTGGAGACATCTCCTTGGTGGCAGGGATATTAAGTCTTGGTCATGTTTTGGGGGTCCTTCCCCATTCCCATGTGGGTTGGAGTCTTGAAAGTCTTTTGCCATATAGACTATTGGAAGTGGGTGATACTCCCATCTTCAGTCCTTCTGGTCTCCCTGATGTGGTCATTGTCCAGGTTTCCATGTTTTCTTAAAGGGGGAAAAAAATGACCAAGGATCAATTAGACTCAAGAGTAGTGTCTCAGCCTGTCAGCTTTCTATCCTTTGATCAGTCTCCTGGGGCACTTGTACAGCCAGTTCATTCTGAAAAAGGACCTTGTTTGGGGAGGCGCTTTGAACCCCATTCATGGAAATTACAAAACTTCACTCCCATGGACTTTCAGTCTCTGGAGTGTTCTGTAAGTCTTTGAATTTCTAGGATCGGGCACTGCTCTCCTTCAAACTCCAGGTAGTGGGCTTCATTTGTACCTACTTGGCTACCTACATTGGCCTTCATCAACTTCACACTCACATGAGTTTTGTAGTTTTTTGAGAATAATATAAGGAAGCATCAACCTTTAAAGAAAAAATCATTTAATTCCTTATCCTTAATAACTTCTATGTATGCATAAACATAAAATAAAATTTTATGAACAAGTTCATCCCCATCCTATTTGAGAACCTTGTACCTTGTTTGGTCTCACTCAAAATCCTCTGTTCTTTTTTATATCCATTCGAGCATAACAATTCCATTATCTCCAAGAGATGCATCACATCCTATTAATTACTTCCATATTGACAGACAGGGTTGTTTCCCATTTTGTGATCAATTACTAACAAGGATGCAGTGATCAATCCTATCCATATAATTTCGTGTGCTTAGTGAACGTATTCATGTAGTTAAGGCGCAGGAGTGAACCTGCTGAGTCATTGTTCAGGGCATGTTTATTTAAAATATCAGTAGATATCAATAACTGATTTCCTATTTATGTTTCCAATAAAATGGTATATTTTTTATTCCACACCCTTTCACAGTCCAACATTTATTTAGAGCACCCTATGTGTCAGCTTCTTTTCAAGGTTTTTTTGTGCATTGTCTCATTGTATCTTTTGTATAACTTTGTGAGTTAGGTGCTATTATTTTTGTTTTGTGGAAGAGGAAACAAGGACAGAAAGGTTAAGTAATTTACCTGAGGTCACACAGATGGTGCAATCAACCAAGATTTGAACATAGATGGTCTTATTTAACAGGCTATGTCCTTTTGTCTAATGTGATTCTAAATGTTAACCAATCTGATAGGTAAAAGCTGTCATCGCATGGTAGACATTCATTTTTTTATTTATTGTATGGTTTGAATGTGAGGTATCCCCCAAAAGCTCATGTGTGAGACAATGCAAGAAGGTTCAGAGGAGAAATGGTTGGGTTGTAAGAGTCTTAACCCAATCAGTGAATTAATCCCCTGATAGGGATTAACTGAGTAGTAACTGAAGGGGTAGGATGTGGCTGGAAGGGGTGGGAAATGGGGGGTGGCTTTGGTTATCTATTTGTATCTGGGGAGTGGAGTTTCCCTCTGCTTTCTGATCATGACTTGAGCCGCTTCCCTCCACCATGGTGTTCTGCTTCACCAGAGCCCAGAAAATGGAGCCTGCTGTCTAGATGAGATCTTGAGCTCTCAAATAAACTTTTCCTCCTTTAAAGTTGTTCTGGTTGGATCCTTTAGTCACAGCAGGGAAATAAGTGACTAAACGTTTATGAAAGGCAATCCTTGTACTCATTTGTTACTATAGGTTCATGCCATTATTTTGTTTTTCTTTTGAGTGATTTTAATTGGTCTGTTTGAGTTCTGACGTCACAAAAATCAGCTACTCATCACATGTTGCAAGTTTTTCTTTCCCTTATGTTGTCCTTACTTTATATATAGTACTTTAAAAAAAATCGCTATGAATTACAAATGAATTTTAAATCTTGTGGTTAAAATTATAAATTTTGGTTTGGAGGATTTCTATAATGCCTTAAAAGGCTCTGCCACAACAAGATATGAAAATAGTTTTCCTGAGTTGTTGTCTAGAGTAATCGTGGCACTTTTTTCAATATATATCTTTCCAGTCAATTTGATGTAATTAATAAACTCAGGCTCTATTTTTCTTCAATAACAATCTACTTGATCTAATGATATCTACTCCTATGGTAAATTCATATTTATGACTGTTTTTAATATCATTGTAAGTCATGTAAACATTACCACTAATTCCAGAAACCCTATATATATTGAAAGCTAATTTTGAACTTGTCATCAATGAAATGTACCTGTGTTTAATGGGACCAAACTCTTTTAAACTCTACAGCTTAGAATGCACTTAATAGATAAATCAATTAATTTACACTTACACTTCTTCCTTTCTGGAAGATAGGGAAGAATGAATTCTCCTGCAAAACATTAATCATTGCTGGGATACAAGTAAACCAAATATTGTTACTTCGGTTAAAAACTGAGATTTTGAAGGCGTTCAGTTCACTGTGTTGGATCCAAGTCTGTTAACCCCAACTGATTCGGATTCTATTTTAAAATGTCTAATACTTTGTGTCTCTCTTGCTCTTTACCCATGCAAGGTGTGCTCCTTCTTATATAATGGGTATAAGCAGCTAGACTTGTGTTTTCCCAACCCCTGTATGTAGTTAACGAGCTAACTACGTGTATTTTCTCTGTGCATTAAGTCAGATCCTCCCTACATGTCTTCCCTTCTGTTGTGAACATTATCTTTATCAAGCCACTCCTACTTATGTTCCAAATATCCAATTTTTGCTGAGCACTGTATGGCAGGAGGTAAAAAGACAAATAAGGAAGAGAACTTGCCCTTAATTGGGGTCCAGGGAGTGCTTAATATAAGGAGAACTTCTTTTACAAAGAAAAAGTAAAGTAACTTTGGAGTGTTCAATTTTTGACCAGTTCAATAGTTCATTTCTGGCTTAAGCCATCCTTTCAGGATATAAAGGATTTTTCCATTAATTGAGGCTCTACTAGCAGTTTCTTCTTTCCGTCTGTCTTCATTCTATACCATCTACGGCAAGCAAACTGAACTAGATGTGAGGATTATGACATCTCCATAATTTAAATGGTTGGCCTCCGCAGGCCTGCATCTGTTTGTGTGTCGGAAGGGGCCTCGCCCTGAGTGCGGGTTGGAACTGTCGATTTCAGATGTCACGTTCCTAGAGAACAAGCAAGGCACTGTTCTGCTGTTTGCTGGGTCCTCACGATGGCTCTGCACAGGTGGGTGCTACTTCCCCAATGATAAAGTAGTAATGAGCACCTAATTATGGATAATTGCATAATGAAGGCTGCTCTTGCCTCTGCCAGTTCCCAGTCGCAGCTGGTACCTGAATGACTTCTGCTTGTGGCAACAGGTTACTTTCTTCTTGAATCATCTGAGGGGAAAAGGCAGCAGGCCAGCACTCCAGCACGGATTAAATTATCCTCGACAAGTCAGTGCCGGATTCCTCTTTCTCGAGGGCAGGATGGGGAACCTAACTAGTCATTCTCCTAATTATCCAGGGAGATTAGTTTGTGTACCTCGGCTATGAACTAATAATAATGTCTTCCATTCGGAGTGGGCCTTAAAAATATTTAGGCAATGCATCCACACCCTCTTGAATTTCTGTAATGAGTTGCCCATATGCTGATCTGTAATTGCAGCCCCAGTGAGCAATAAGCTGGAGCACATACAGGGCTCCCCAAATTGGCCTGCTTGTAACAATTGCCTTGTGCACTTACTAAAAATGTGCATTTTCCAGCCCTCCTTGGGTCCTATTGAATAAAAATCTGCCAGGGTATTTAAGTGAACTTGAGTTCTGTTCCCAGTGCTGCCACTGACCTAGGGAAGTTTCAGTTTTTGTGAACCTTAGTTTTCTCACCTGTAAGATGAGAAGGAAAACTTCAAAATGTACAGATGTGGCTCCGTGATACATTGCCCTACTAAATAAGAAGTGTTACTTGGTTAATTTCTTTAACCAATCACTTATTCATATGCTACATGTGCCAGATTGTCTGCCAAAAACTCTCCCATTCTAAAGGCTTTTCCCTTTTGTTCTTCTTGTTGTTGATCTTTGCTTTTCTGTTTTGCTTTGTTTTGTTCCATGTGACTTGAAAGCCATCCCACTGAATGATGATGTCTTTGATCCCTCCCCTTGAATCTGGGCACTCTTATGATTACAGTGGAGTTGACACAATTCAGTTTCTGAATCTGGGTCCTAAAAGGTGATCCAGCTTCCTCCCGGTCCTCTTGGGATATGGGATACTGATACTTGGAAACCAGCTGCCAGGCTGTGAGGAATCCCAAGCATCTTGTGGATGGGAAGGAGTCCCCATCTTACAGTCCTGACTGATCCCTGTCTGCTGGCTCTGCGAGTGGGCTATCTTCAAAGTGGATCTTCCAGCTCCCCTGCCAAGCTGCCTCACCTGACAATCTGAGTAGACCAGAGGAGCTCACTTCACTTAGCCCATCCCAAACTGCAGTTTTGTGAGCAGAATAAATGACTATTGTTCCAAGCGTGAAAATTTGGGATAGCTTGCTGCCCTGCAATGGACAACTGATAGACGACATGACAGGGAGTGTAGGATGTTTATTTAAGCAATAAAAATAAGATACATGAATAGTAATGGGCCAAATTATGGAGAATTCTTATGACAGAGTTGAATGTGATCCAGTTGGCAATGTTAATAGGAAGAGATATACCAGATGGAGGAGGTTAGAAAGGGCATTAGACAAGGGTGATAGTTAAGAGGCCACATTAATTCCAGCATCAGCATGAATTAATGAAGACCAGAATTTGGTCCATGATGGTAGAAAAGGGAGATGAGTCAGTCAAGGGGTTAAAACAAAACCAACAGGACACACTTCCTGACTAACAGTGAGCTATGAGGTTGAGATTAACACTGCTGAGTGTTTGAGCTCATCTTCTTGTGCAGATCTTGGTACTCTTGACAGGAATGGGGAAAAATGGAAAACTGGCATAGGAATTTTTTTTTTTATTACTAACAGGTTGAGCCAAGTTCAAGTCAACTTGAATTTGCTAAGTGTTTCTGTAATGAAAGACATCTGACACAAAGCAAACGTAAGGCATCTGTAGATGTTCCAAGGGGAAAATGTTGAAGTCAGAGCACAGTTTGGGGCAGGCAGAATCCAGTGGCATTTTTTTGGTGAATTTACTATGGTCTCGGATTTTGTTACCCGCTCTGTAGTTTCAGAAACTTGTTCTTTGAGCCTACTGGGATGGAGGGGAATACACATCAATCAAACTCAGAAGACTAAGTTATAAAACCAGTGTTCTAATGCAATCATTTATAACAAGAGGTGTCACCTGCCTGGAACATGCCTCTCAGTATGACCAGCACATTCCTTCCTTATAGGCAAAGCTACACAGGAAGCCAACTTGTAATCACAAATCTTGTTGGGAATGAAATCAAAAGGAGAAGTCGGTAAAGTGACAGTTAACGAACAAACTAAGAATGACTGATGCAGATGTTTCTATAAGATGAACTTCTACTGGGTATGGAATAGGCCACATCCAACCAACCAGTCTCTCCCCACCTCCCCCTTGGACTGTGCTCAAGGCCTTTCAGATGCTTTTCTCTCTGTCTTTCACTCAAGAACTACTGCACATCCCTTGCAGAGTGATACATCTTGCTTTCAACAGATGGGTTCCAGTACAATGCTCGGGGCCATTCTTATCCTTCCTAGCATCTCTCTGCATTCATTGTCTATCAATTTCACAATACATACAAATTAGGAGTCATGTAATTTTCAACTACTTGAGTTGGTATAGTACTCTGTAATTGTTCTGATCATATTTAAGTAGCTCCATCTTAAAGTCAGCTAGACTAGAAACACCGAGTGAGAGGAAAATGAAGGGGATGGTTGAAAACCTCCAAGGAAACTGTACAGAGGTGAGTAAAAGACTTGAGACTTTAGGAACACTTAAAGTTTGAGAATCATAATGTACAAAAATACCAGTGGAATGGGCATAATATGATAACAGAAGTCCAAAGGGTAAGAAAATTTCCATGAAGCCGAGAATGGTGTAGGTTATTCATGCAGCCACAAGAAAGTCTGACTATACTGTTTGAATTTCTCTACCTCACCGAGGCGCTACCACATATTCCCCACAAAGCAAATCATTTTTCCTTAGGTCACAGTACAGTGCCTGGGGCCAATAGATTCAAGTTTGCTTATTCCTACGATATGTCTCTGAACTGTGGTAATACCAGCTGAACAGGTACCAGTTTCAACATCCAGGCCTGTGTCCTTTTCCACGTGGCTTCTCATAAAAAGCTCTTTTGAAGTAACAGGTTAGAATGTCAATTATAATTAGAGATACATTTAAAGGCTTCTCTGGAGAGCAAGTGAAGCACTTCACTATAATTTAATTGTTTTAAATTTATCACTGCTTAATCTCATCTTGGTGTTTAGGTCTAGAGTTGATCTGAATGCTCCTCTTTAGGAATCCCCCTGAATCTGTATTTTGAAGTCCACTGGATTAGAATAAAAATTTGGGGGCGGGGGAAACTACTTTTGAATAAAGCTTGTCTCAGCAGTTTTCTCTCAATGTCTAGAAGCTTATCTCAGCCTCAATCATTTATTACTTGTTCACCTTAATTAGAAAGTTAAGACTATATAAGAGATAGATTTTGCATTCCTCATATATTGGCATCTCACCTTATAGCAACATGTCTTTTATAATAATCAGAAATTTTTCTGTCAATTTATTATGTCAAAACAGCCTCCTTTCTCATCTTCACATAGATCTTCTTAACTCAGTAATTCCATGATTTGATATAAAGGTAGCAATCTCCTGAAGAACCTACTTAAAAACTTACTTCTGAAAAAAACTAAATAAAGAGGAGGAAGTGGGTCTTTGGAACACATTCAAAAATTTCCATTGAAACACTAATTTAAGATACTTTTTTTAAATGACATGACTGAGCATTAGGGACATCTATAATTTGAAGAAGGATCCCAATTTTACCCCAGAGTATGTGACAATCTTTAAGAAGTAATGTCAGTTAGTGGTCAGAAAAAAGTCAGACTTTAGAGAGAATTTTGAAAGAAGATATTGGTTTAAAAATATCCTGCCTTAGAATAGACAGTCTTTCTCAATTACCTTTAGATAGTTGTCATTGTCCTTTCAACTGAATTTCCTCTTCCCTGTCTTAGTCTACTCAGGCTGCTATAACAAAAGACTGGCTGGTATATAAGCAGCAGAAAATTATCTCTCACAGTTCTGAGGCTGCAAGACCTAGGTTGGAGTTGCATGTTGGTGAGGGTCAATTTCTTGGTTGTAGACCACTGACTTCTTACTGTGTCTTTACGCAGTGAAAGGGGTCTCTATCTGGCCTCTTTTTTAAAAAAATTACTTAGTTTATTAATTAATTAAAATTGACAAGTAATACTTGTACATGTTTACAGTCTGCAACACGATATTTTGAAATGTGTATACATTGTAAAATGGCTAAATCAAGCTAATTCACTTAGATGCATTTTCTCACATACTTACCATGTTCTTTTGTGATAAGAACACTGAAAATCTCTCAGCAAATTTTAAGAACACAACATGATGTTATTAACTATAGTCACCTTGTCATACAACGGATCTCTTGAACTTAGGCTCCTGAGAATTATGTATTCTTTCACTAACATCTTCTTCTCAATACCAGGCCTCTTTTGTTAGGGGGCAACAACCTGATTGGTGAAGGTTCCACCCTTCAGACCTGGTCACCTCCCAGAGGCCCCAGCTCCTAATACTCGCATTGAGTGTTAGGATTTCAACATGTGCATCTGGGGGTGGAAAACAAATATTCAGACCCTATTAACTTTAGCACTCCTTAATTTTAAATAATCTAGTTTGAAAATGTTCAACAATATAGCAGTGTGCAAACTTCAGGCCCTGATTTAGATAACGAATTCAATATTCTTTCATTTAGTGCCCAATAATAAAAAGTGGAGTTGCTGAGGACAAGAAATAGGTTGGGGTAGGGGGTAGAGAAGAATGTGGTAAAGACCCAAATCCCACAAAAAAAATTTAACCATGCTCTCTAAGTATTTTATTTCAGAGTTTTAAACACTGTTACCCCAAGTATCATGTGATCATCAGTACTTTGCTAACAGCAACCTGTCCTGTAGAGACATGGAAGATTTAGCAAAAATTAGTAGTTATCAGAATTTTTAAAGATATTAACTAAAAAAGCTGAACTCTTGAAAAACATTGAGTCTATGAAACTTTTGAGAACATACTAGAAATTATCCAACTGGAGGGATTTGTTGTCCATACCCAAACATGTTTTTCCTCTCTTCTTTTAGTTTTATTTTTCTTAAAATATTCAATCTCATATCTTTGCATGCCATGGAACTCAGATACTTCCTAGTTTTACCTGTATTCATTTTAGGGGGAAGGGATATGCTTGTATGACCAGAAAAAGGAATGCCCTAAGTCCTGGTTCCTGGGGTAAAATCTATTTGACTGTCTGCCTATCTATCTATCTATCTATCTATCTATCTATCTATCTATCATCTATCTATCTATCTAATTTTCCTTCTGTGATGACATGCCTGGTAATTTTACATGGTGATGAGATTCCCACAACCATCCATGAGATAGGGGCTGTTTATCAAGGGACTTCCAGGCATCTTTCATTCTGGACTTCTGGAAAGATCCATTTGGGCTGTCCCTCCCTTCATTTCCCAGTCCCTGAAGTTTATGACACTCTCTTCCAAAGGGATAGGCTCACTCTGGCTCACATTGTCCAGCACATTCTTCCTGTTCTTAGCAGACAACAGCTTAGAAAGGAAGAGGTGGAGCTCCTGGCAATTTGGGCTTAATGGAGATGCACAGCAAATCATGCCCCTTCCTATCTATCCCTACTCTCTCCACATCCACTTCCCAAATCTGTCTTCTCCCTGGAGCTCCTTAATGTGTTCTGGGTTCTGACTCTTCTTCCAGAGGTCTTGGAGAAGGTTCCTCCTCATTCTGCAGGCACTCCCATGCAAATACAGTCTCTTCCATGCAAAGATTTCTGATTTCTGTTGACTACAAAGGTGACCAGTGGTCAGCTGGGCTGGGATCAGCCCTCCAGCTGGCCGTTTTCTTAGAGCAGTGTCTGAGACCAGGCTCCAAGTCTGTGACCAGGCTCCAAGAACAAAAGAAAGGAGACCTGCTGTCATGGGGATGTGCCTTTCATCTATGCTCTATCACTTTGCCAGCTCCAGGTGAGTACCTGCTCACAAATGTCTTCAGCCACTGGAGAAGGCAGAGGTGTTCAGAGAGAGTGTCATTGACAGGTCCCATCGGCAGCTATTTTATAGCAGCTTGGTACCTTGGTATGCCAGGTACAATTGATTGCATTCAGAACATGATCTAAAGCCAAATGCTCTAACTGTTTCAACCACCAATTATTAATTCAAGGTACAAGAAGGTGCATCACCCACTGTCCTTGTGTAAAGGGCCTGAGTGGCTGGGCAATCTTGGAAACTCCAAAGCAACAGACATCTGACCCTGCATAGGGCTTAGAACATGATCTGTTATAGGAGGTGAGGTGCTGGGTGGTAAAATCTATTGCACTGCCTTTAGGAATCCCATTAACATACCATGAATACAAGGTGAACAGTCCTAGGCATGAGACAGAACAGACATGGGAAAATGCCTCTTGCTTTATGAACAGACATCCCTGGCAGGACAGTCCAACAGCTGGAGATGTGAGTTGCTGCTTTACTGCACAATTCCTCAGGCTCCAGTCTCCATGGGAAGTACAGAAAGATATGGCGATGTTAATGATGAAGTGCTCATGTTGAGTCCCAGAGTATGGTTCTATTGTCCCAGTCACCCAAAGAAGTGATGATTGTTCCATTCTACAGATGCAGAAACTAAGTGAGGTGAACTGATAAAATAGCAAAGTGGGCATTACGATTCCAAAGGGAAAATATCAAAGGCACCCAAGAATTCTAAGAACCTATTAGTTCACATCCCCATACAATATACTCAATTTAGGAAAGACTTCTGGTGTGAAAAGTCTGTGGTGGATTTTTTGGGATAACTCTTCACTTTTATCAAAGGATTTCCCACCTACACCATTCATCTCTTGAGTGGTTCACCATCTAAGTTAGGGGTTGGCTCCAATCTACAATTACTTGGAAGATTTGTTTAAAATACAGATATCCAAGCTGCACCAAAAGAGATTCTGATTTTGTTTGTTTATAGTGAGGTATTTTCAAGTCTTCCAAGAGATTAAAATATGCAGCCAGGATCTAGGTGCTCCTTAAGTGGATGGGGTCACTCCCTGGAGTTGTGGAGGACATCCTATTACCTGCAGTCTCCATTCCATCACCTGTGGACCATGCCTGTCCCTTTGACCAGAAATCAGAACTAAGGAGAAGGGGTGTCCTTAAAGAGACTCTGGAAAATTTTCAAGGAAGTGAATAATTTCCACTTGTCCTCCAATGAGACAAGTCAAGAAGTTCTGTGGAACTGGGGCGAGTTTGAGATATGAGGAAGACGTTCAATTTAGAACAGGCAGGAAGCAGAAGGGAAAGAGGTCTGGATTTAAAGGAGGTGTGGGCCTTGTGGGCATTGCTGTCCTTTTGCACCGCCTTGGGTGGCCTCATGACTGATGAGGTGGAATTTTGAAATTATGCCAGCCTGTCTTATTAGTACTTCTAGCAGTGGGGCAAAAAATTTCACTCACTGGAACACATTTTGGGCACATCATGTGAGCATCCTCTCTTGGGCATGTAATGAGAGTGCCTCTTGCTCTTGGAGATGTGTATTGAAGAGCTGGTAGCTTCCTGACAACTTCCCTCCCTCAAATCTCATTGGTACGCTGGACTGATGGCATCCGTTCAGAGGTACAGATGCATTTGCATAGGAGGTATATTTTCTATTGAGGCTTTAACAAATTTAGTAACTTAAAGCAACACAAATTTTCTTACTCTGGAGGTCAGAAGTCTAAAATGGGTTATCAGATCCATGATCCTTCTGACTTGCCCTTCTCAGCTTCTAAAGGTAGCCCACATTCCTTGGTTCATGGCTGTAATACTGCAACCTCTACTTCCTCCCTCACTCCTCCTACTTTCCTCTTTATGAGGACCCTTATGATTACAATACAGGATAACCTCTATCTTGAGGTTTTTGAAATATTTATATCTTCAAAATCTCTTTTACCATATTATGTAACATATTCACAGCTTTGGGGGATCAGGACAGGGATATGTTTGGAAGTCATTGTTCTGCTCGCCACAGGAACTTTCTGGGAGGAAATGGATCCAGAGAACTAACTTTTGAGATTCAGTGATATCAGAACTTTGCTCATGGATTGTGGTGGTCCCAAATAATCACACTGATGGGAAAACATGCCAAGGACCCCATAGATCACTGTTTTATGGAAGAAGAGGTATCTCTGCATGGGAGCCCTAGCAGGGCATGTTAGGCGAGGGTAGAGCAGGGGCCTGCAAACCCAAACACTCTGGCATAGGGTCCTACTTTGGAAATAACATTCTGGGATATGAACAGGAACAAAAATATCAACTTAGGTGAGCCTAACTTGGGGGTTTATTATTGATCTGCAGCAGCAAGAGCATCAGCGTAACTTTGGAACTGCATCTAGCAAAGGGTGGGCCTGTCTGCCTCTATAGCTCTGTGGGGGCAGCCACCAAATCTGCATTGGTAGAGAATGGTCAATGGGGAGGAAGGAAGGACTCACAAAGTGGGGACAGGAGACTTCCTACTCATTCTATGCTAATGGGAGCATGAAGTTATGTGCAGAATTAAAAGATTTGAACATACTTGCTTCCCAAAGTGGTGATGGGTGTAATGTTAGACCAGAATCTAGTACAGTGAAAATCCATTAAATGGAGGCAAATCCAAGGTAAGAGGACTCCAATGTCAAAGTCATATCCCTCCCAGTTCAATATGTACACAAATTCCCTGGGGAGTTTTGCAAGAAGTAGACTCTGGATCAGTAGGTTTGGAGTAGAGTCTGAGATTCTGCATTTTTTTCTTTTCTTTTTTTCTTTTTTTTTTTTTAAGATTGTGCTCAGTAGACATTTATTGAATAAAGGAATTATTATTTATTCTTCTCCCCAGTTATCCAGTACAATGCTTTGCTTATGACAAGAGCTCAATAAATATTTGCTGAACATACTATGAAATGGGAGAAGAGATGGGCCCTCTCAGACGGGTATCAAGTATAATTGGAATTTACCTGGGAAAGAGAGTTGTTAAAGAAGATGTAAACTGCATGTGGTTTACAAGTAAATAAACTCAGATGTCAAAGCAAGTAAGCAGACAGCACTGGCACCAGAATAAACAAGGCTAAGACATGCCCATAAAAGCATAAAAAAAAACTGTCTTTTAAGAGATAACCAAGAAAAAGTTCATATTTTACCTTTTATACCTTTTTCCACCTAATTCAGTTTGAGACAGTCCAATAGAGACACTATAAGAGACCTTGGCTGTCTTCCTTGATATTCAGACATCCTAGTTTCCGATAATTTATTATGGACCTGTTGCCCATGAATCAATATAAGCCTGTACATATTTAGGGATTCATTCCTGCAAATACAAAGTTGAATTTCCTTTTATTTATCCTAAAATGCTTACTTTCAAACTCGAAGGGACTTTAACTATTCCATGTGGTTTTCAATAATTCTTTTATCTTTTCAGACCAGAGTGAAAATATTAGTACAGTATTCACACTGCAGCATCTTTCACTCACCCTTTGACCCTTCTTGGGTTCCTTTTCTGCTCTCTGATCATTCTTGAAGTGTAGTAAGCCGAACTGTATTGGTATTCCAGCTGCAGTTTGGTCTCTCATTGTCAGAACAGCTTCTGCTATGCCATGGTCTTCCAGTTGGTCTAGTGTTTCTAGGGCTATAAGATCTATAGTTGTAATCAAAAGACCACCTTCTTCATCATCTCCTCCTTTCACAACTTCAGTTTCTAGCACATCTGAATCTGTCATTATCATAGTGTGAAAAACCGTACATAATCCTCCCTTCCTTGGCTTTCTTTTTGGCATCTTTCCACACCCCTGTGCAAACTGTATTTTGATTTGACGACCATAAATCCATTCTCTGTCCAAATTATGTGAAGCATCTTCGGATCACAAAAATCCTCAAACTGAACATAAGCAAATCCTCTTGGACATCGAGTGCAGGAATCAAGTGGAATATACACATTGACTATAGGCCCATTAGGACCAAATTCATACTGTAAATCTTCAGACCTGGTGTTGTAGGCCAAGTTCTTGGGGAACAGAGACCTGTTGGGGGTGCTCAGGTAGCAGGACATGACTGCAGCCGAGTCTTGGCCTGGGGCAAAACAGGCTCAGCGAACTGTCCAAGGCTCTGGGGTGGTGCCGCAGAGATTCTGTATTTCTAATTAGCTTTCAGGGGATGCTCAGGCTGCAGACTCTGAACTGCACTTTGAGCAGCCAGGGCTTTGAGCAGAGCAGGCTTTTTGGACCTGTGGCTTGTGCAGGAACCCAGAGTCCCATGCCGAAAAATGCCCTGTATTTGGTTTAATGCTCTGTGGTTGCTATTTCAAAATTTCAAATACCGTTTGAGCGAAGAACCCCTACCCTTCTGCAAGCTGTATCTGGTCCGGGTTTAGAGTCAGAGCTGGATTCAAATCTTGGTTCTTCCCCTCACAAATGTGATGTTCTGGGGAAAGATCCTTAGTTTTCATGCATCTCATTTCCTTTGATCATAAATAAGGCAAATTGTTCCTGCTGGAAGTCTACATGTGACGACAAGCATGTGATATCCCCAGCAGATACTGACCCCATTGCCAGCAATTACTGACTGCTAATTTGTGCCAATACTACACTATTATCATTACTATTTTTTCTACTTAATTCTTAGTAATAATTTCCTCTTTAATCTCATCTAATTGGTATTAAAGCCTTGGGGTTACTTTTGTTTTAATGATGATCTGGCGCCATTGGATTCTTAAAGGAAATGGGAGGGACTTTCAAAGGGAAACCATCTACGCTGAGGCCCAGCCATTTCCTTAGAACAGTTTTCATCCTCCATTCTTTTGAGATGTGTGTCTCAAATCTGTGCCAGGCTCCCCACACCATCAGGTGCCATCAATTTCCCTTGAAAGATGCTGCCTGCAGATTGAGCTGTTTCTGGCTAGGTAAACATAGAAGGCACCAGAGTCCAGGCAAGAGGGTGTAAGACAGAACCTAAAAGCTCCAGATGAATGAATAAATAAAATTGTGTGTGATTAAATTATTGTTTCCTTTATGAAACAAAAATGAATACAAAATAAAGCATAAACCGGATGTGGCGGCACACACCTGTCATCCCAGCAACTCATGAGGCTGAGGCAGGAAAATCACAAATGAGAGGCCAGACTCAGCAACTGAGGGAGAACTGCTCTCAGAATAAATGCATGAATATATAACTAAAGCACAAAAAGAGAGAAGTCGAAAGTTCAAAGAACTTGGGTCAGCAATATCCTGAGGAACTATGTGTTGATTATTAATTCAATGTCTTGTTGTAATTTCACCCCTTTCATTTTGTGGTTCTGTGTCTTTGGATCGATGCTCTTGTGGGAACGCACCAAGCACCCATCTTGTTTGGTGCATAGGATGACCCCTAGTGATGCTGTCATCCCAACTGCCTTCAAAGCAACAGCAAATCTGGAGGGACAGTGTGGTCATCTGATATTTCAGCACAATTATTCACAATCTGGCTGTATCTCAGCCAAGAGATTTCACTTGGGGCACCTGTGAAACATAGCCCTGACTGGAATGTACTCCTAAGGATTTTCATTCATTGATTGGGGAAGGTCCTGGTATTATCCCTTTTTAGAATCTTCCTTGCTGAGTTCAAAGTACAGCCAAGTTTGTAACTGAATAAAGTGTTATGACCTGAGCCAAGATGTGATCTTCAGAACCTGGTTGCAAAGAGTGCAAAATGATGGACTCACTGCCTCAGTTCAAATTCCCAGGTTGCCCCTTAACTGCCTGTGTGACTTTGTCAATTTACTTAACCTCTCTGTGCCACAGAGTTTCTTCATAGTGTAAAATGGGTAAAAAAAAGATTGCCTCCTTCATAGGGCAATTGAGAGATTTAAATGAGTTTTTATCTTTAAAGCACCTCAGACAATATCTGGCACATAGTAAGTACTGGCAAGCTTTTGATGGTTAAATATACTTTACACTCGGTGAAGCATATGTGATTTATAAGGAAGGTATACAATTATCTTAAGATATTTAGCTAATTACTTAGATTAAATGATTTAAGCAATTCATGTAATTTAGCTTATTTTCTGATTCTAATTTTGATGACTTTCTTTGAGCTAGTTTTCCTCCTCCCTCTGATTCCCAATTTGCCTGTGTTAGTAGAGAGCAAGAGAAGGAAAAAAAAAACATCAAATATTCTTTAAACCTCCTAGCAGATCTTATTGCTAGCAAGTCTGTCCAATTAGAGCTAATTAGCAAATGTATATTTTTCTTTTGCACAGTAGTGTATAGAAGAGCTTCTCATCATTAGCAAGGCTTAAGTTCCAAAGTACTGAGATCCTTGCAGAAAACCCACAGCCCTGGAAGCCACAGGATGATGCAGTTGGAATGCAGTTCCTGCATCTGGATTGGGCTCTGGGGAAAGACTGTAAACACAGGGATCAAGTTAGCGACTTCAGAGCAGCAGTTCTCAAAGTGTGGTCTCTGGACCAGCATCATCAGCATTCCCTGGGAAGCTGTTAGAAATGCATACTTAGGGCCCCACCCAGGCCTACTGGATCAGAAACTTTTAGGGGTGGGGCTAAGCATTCTGTGAGACTCCCCTATTGCTAAAGTTTGAGGACTACGTGTTAAAAATTTTTCTTCATCTCCAGAACTATTCGCTTCTGTTTTTCAAGTAAGCTTTTAAAAATTGTGGCATAAAACAGAACTATTTTAACTTCAATTAAAAATGTTAGTTAATGATTCATTTGAAATGTTTTGGAAATTTCTAGTTGATTTATCATCATTCCTTTAAAATCGGCCAATAGAACTTAATTATAATTAATACATATTATAATTTTATAATATCATAGGTCTTCCCTTCTAATTATAAGCTTCTGTGTTTTGTTTACTTCTCTTTCCCCCCTTTTAGCTGTTTTATTAATTTTGAATGATTTATGATTTATCAACATAATGTTGTCATGCTGTATTGATTTGCTTCATCTATCTTCAAGGTAAGAGATTTTAAATAGCCTGTAAATAACATTTTTACCAATTTGACTGACACTTATAAGTCATTAATATCTTAAAACAAAAGAAAACAGAACAGTGAGATGGATTGGCTATTACGAGCTATGTACTGATATATATATTTTATGATATCTTACCCAAATATTATCTCTAAGAAATTAAAGTCATGATACAATACAATTATGCAAAATAGGTAGTCATAAAAATAATCTTACACAATGAGTTTTCCAATATAACATTGCTTTTCCTTTTTTTTGGTAAGCAAAAACAACATAAAATACATCTTTTTATTATAAAAGGACAAGTCTCAGGATAAATGTCCAGAAGTAATAACCTTATGTTTTATGATTCCTGTCCTAACTGAAATGTTTCACTGCCAAGGTTGTTTCCTCTTAAAGAAAATTAAAGAATATTTTATTATTAATTAATGTTTATGCATATCAATAGCTTAATGAATTTTGAGATTAAAATAAAAATAATCCATCCTTAAAAAATTCATCATGATTTTACATAAATGACATCCATTGGCATAAGCTGCAATTTTTGAGTTTTATGGTTTCCAGCAATGAATTTCTTTACAATTCCTCAATATATATATTCATGTATATAAGCCTAGACATTTAAATATATAGGATATCTTCCATGTTTCATGAAATTGACCTCTTTGGGCTTCTGGGAAGAATTATACATGCAGAAGTTTAGTTTGATTGTTTCAGAAGGATTCTGTGACTTTTTGCAAATATATACAGTCCTTCAGTTGGTTGTCATCTGTGATGGATGTAACCACTTGCTGTTTCTATAATGTTTGATAGTTTTCCAATCACTTTCAGATAGATCCACTGAACAATCTCAGGAGACAAGCAAGGCAGGTATGACTCTTCCTTCTTTCCATATGAGAAGACCAAGATGGAAAAACATGTTCTTTTCTTTGGAGCTGGAATTATAACAGAAGCATCTGATGCAGAGAAAGTTTTCCATTTCCCGCAACTGTGGCTGTACCACGACTTCCCTCCAAATCAGAAGCCGCTCCCTAATGCTTCAGGAAACATAATTTCACAGGACAAAAGGCAACAAATCCACTGCAAAAGTTTATCCATTAATTGAGAGGCAAGAGAGAGAAATAGAAACTTTTTTGAAATAGTTACAAACTTCTGTTTTAAATCTCTATTTTTTTGTAACCTACCCATGTAGGAACATTAATCAAATGGTCTTTGGCTCACTGATAAATAATATGTCCTAAACTTGGATAAAAGTCCCAGATATGATTTTAAAGTAGTGAGAACATTTTCCAACTTTTCAGGGGTCACATATGAGAGGAGAAGAGAACTCTAGACAAACAGAAATAGAGGAGATCAGTCAAGGTGTTAGGTATGAGTTTAGGGATGCCAAGATGGCAGAGGCAGGGTGTAAGAAAGATGTGACTGGAGGACAAGACAGGGAGAGCAATCATCATGTCACTGTTTATGATAAGTCCCATTACCGTGACAACTCCCACCACAGGTTCGGTGTTCTAAAATAACCAAGGCTTGGCATAAATAGCCTTTACAATGTTAAGGAATGTCCCCTCTATCCCTATTTTTTCTAGTGTTTTGAGCATGAAGGGATGCTGTATTTTATCAAATGCTTTCTCTGCGTCTATTGAAATAATCATGTGGTTCTTGACCTTAAGTCTGTTGATGTGGTGAATTACATTGATTGATTTCTGGATGTTGAACCAACCTTGCATCCCTGGGATGAAACCCACTTGATCATGGTGCACTATCTTTTTAATATGTTTTTGTATGCGATTCGCTAAAATTTTGTTAAGAATTTTTGCATCAATGTTCATTAGAGATATGGGTCTGAAATTTTCTTTCCTTGATGTGTCCTTCTCTGGTTTTGGTATCAGGGTGATATTAGCTTCATAGAATGAGTTTGGAAGGGTTCCCTCCTCCTCTATTTCATGAAATACTTTAAGCAGTATTGGAATAAGCTCTTCTTTGAAAGTCTTGTAGAACTCGGCTGTGAATCCATCTAAAAAAAAAAGAAATCAGAATGGCCTATGGAGAATTGTCCTCCAATATACTAACTCTATTGTTAAAGTAATTATTTTATTTTAAAATTTTTAAATAAAATTATAACTAATTTATTAACATAAAAAAAATAAAATAAAATAACCAAGGTAGTAAAGTGGGAGCTATTCAAATTAGGTTTTTTAAAGTAATCAATGGGGTAAATTGGACAATATTCTAAGGTATTCAGTGGGAGCAAATAGGGTAAAGTCTTCAGGCTGGTCCTTATAGAAAGAGAATGCCTCAGGGCTCATACTCATTTCCAGACATTGGAGCCTTCTCTTTCTGGCTTGGCCCAGGTGCTCTACCTTATGGAGCGCTGTGTCCACCTTTACCTTCAATAAATCCGTACTTTGCCTGTTGCTTGTGTGTGTCCTGCTCAGTTCTTTGTTCCAGACACCAAGGACCTGAACCCCGACTGGACACCCTGATGATAACAAAGGTAGGTATTGAAATGGAAGATGGGAGGTGCTGGGGACAGCAAGCTCTTTTACTCAGTGTCTGTAGACTCTGCAGAGCAAATGGATGAAAGCATCAGCTTAGGATGGAGGTCCATAGTGAGTGGAGGAAGTAAGTATCTTGATTAGGAGCCCAAGTTTTGCCAGGTGCAGTGGTGCAGGCCTGTAATCCCAGTGACACGCAAAGCCCAGACAGGATGATTGCACATTCAAGAACAGCCTGAGCAACTTAGTGAGACCCTGTCTCAAAATTAAAAAAAAACACAAAAACAAAATAAAATAGCTGAAGTTGTTGTTTAGTGGTAGAGCCCCCTGGACTCAATTCCCAATGACACACATACATGCACACAAAAGAGCCCAAGTCGGGGTCAGACTGCCTGGGTGCAAAATCTGGCTCTAGCACACCCTTGCTTGCATCTTGCCTAAGTTACTCTCTTTGGGTCTCCTGGTCTTCATCTTTAATGTGGGTGTAAGAACCAGAATGTGACAAAGTCCACATTCACCTGCCCCTGAGAATCAACAGTGCACGCCTTTTCCTAACTTGGCACTCAGTGCTACAATACTGTCAGCTTGAACTTGGCCACAGTGTGAGTATTTACACCAGGCAAGTTAGCAAAAGCACCAAAGCAGGGCTGTTTTTCTCTTTATATATTTCTACATGATCATATATGGAAATCTGATTGCTAAATGCTTAGCAGCACTGAGAATAGCTACTTCTCCACCTGTGTTGATAGCCTGAATTAAAATGACTAGTGTCACTATGTCACTGACTGGGACATAGAAGGAGGAGTTCAATCAATAGGAGGTGCTAATTTTAATAGTGGAAGTAGTCACATCCATAATTTCATAGTCTTTTTTACACAGTTTTGGGGATTGAAATCAAGGCCCTAGGCATGCTAGACATTTGCTCTATCACTGAGTTACACCCCAGCCCTCTTTCTCTTTAGTCAGACTTAAGAGTCAGGTCCTAACTGGGCCTTGACTTTGGGCCAGTTTACTTATCTGTCTTTACCTGGACTCCACCTTTTTGCAGAGGGATGTGCAATGGAAATTCCCTGTCCTTCTCTGCTCTCTGCAGAATCCATTTTAATCTCCTGGGACATTCCAACGTTTTTTCCTATGGCACTTTTAACAAAAACATCCATGAGTGCACACACAAAATTTCCAAACAAAACTATCCTATAATTTTACTTGTCCTATTTGGATCTGACCCCACAACTTCTAGCTTTTAGCTCTAGAGTCCACGGTTCACATTAAGGCAGACCTCATCTGACAGCTGGGAGCTCCCCTCCACTCCAGGACCCTGGGGGCATTTTCTGGAGTTTGTTCTCATTTACATTCAAATGATTTCTGTTTCAAAATGACTAAGGTAAGCCTGAAGTAGAAGAGATGAGAAAATACCTTTCCCTTCAAATTAGGTAAAGGAAAACCATAGACTATAAAATTCCAAGGAAGCCCAAGTCACCAAATTATGAACTACAAAGCTCTGTATATGTTCCCCAAATATCCAGAAGTTAAAGAGTTTCCTGGCATGTCAGAGCTGGAAGGGACCTTTAATGTGATCTCACACAATACTATCCTTTAACAGATGAGGAAAGGGATGCCTGAGACTCTTTAAGCCACCTGCCCAAGGGCACACAGCTGGCTGGAGTCTCCAGCAGGAGGGAGACTTGGGTGTTTTTCCATTGCACTATGGTGTGGAAGATGCTAATCCATTTTTCAAACCCAAGGGTATCAGCATCAAAGCAAATTCAATCTGACCTCAGGGGTTATCTTTTGTAAACATCTACTAATTGGTTTTGCCAACCCAAGACCTTTATGGTCTGTCTGTCTAATTTCCCTTGTTCAGTGCATTTCTTTCCTCTATAAAAATATCCATCTTTCCTCCCTGTCACATAGATGCACTCTCATGACACTTCCTTTCGGCTCCTCCCTCCATTGAGGACATAAAGCTGTCAGCTCTGCCAGTGACAAGAGCCAGGCACAAACCTTGTCTTTGGTCTCCTCTGAAAAGTAATCTGTGTGGATGTGCCACAGGATGGCTCACCCAGAGTCCAGGAACCACAAGGGGACATGGTGCTGACTGTTGGTCTTATGGGGGTGGGATCCACATTGAATGGGCCACAACCCCCTCTGCTGCTTATTCTTATATCTAGGTCTGTGTTCCAGAAGGCAATTGGTGACAAACTCAGGCCCTTCCTACAGTTTTTGAAACAAGCCGGGATAGTAGTTTGCCATTCAGGGATGACATTATGTTCACTGCTCGCCTCCCAAGAGATTAACACTGGGCTAAAATCGCCTCCCTATTAGTGTGAGTTGATTCCCCTTCCTTTGGGTGAATGAACAATATTTTTTTAAAAATTCAAGCAATGTGGTGTTGACATGTGTGTCATAATAGAAAACAGCATTTGAATAATCAAGTGCTATTGCAAATATACTCAAAACCAATAAATAGTTCTTCAACTTGAGCAAGAACTCAGATTTGCTGGGTCTCAATTCCCAGAATGTCTGATTAGCAGGTCTAGGTTAGAACCCAAGAATCTAACTGCCTAAATTTCCAGATATGTTGATGCTGTTGATCTGGGACCACACTTTGAGAACCACTGCTCTAAAACTTAGGGGTCTATTTTCCTCTTGGCACTGAGTGGCCTTCACAGGTAGTGAATCTATGCATTTGGTCTCCTTTGGCAGTGAGCTTACATGGTAGAGCTAATTAGTCCATACAGAGGACACATGGCACAGCTGCACCTAATTTCTGAGTAGGCAGTGTGCCTCTGAATTTGGACAGAACTGAGGCGGGAAGTGAATTCTAGAGAGCAGTTTGCAGTTCAGCCTTGGCCTGAGAACAGGCAGCACGGTCTGCTGGGTTCAGACTCATGGGTCAGAGAAGGGCCTTCATCTGTGAAGATTCCGTGGCAAGAGCAATGTTTTACTGCGGATCATTTAGTTTCTACTTAAAGGAGTGTCCCCCAAGGAAGAAAAAGTTGGCTCTATATTCGCCAGGAAATCTGAGCAAACAAATATTGTAGCATGGAAGAATAAAAATTAATGCTACTTAAATGATGGGCAACATATTATAGTGGAAAGTCTGTGGTTTTCAGAATCCAAAGACCAGAGTTTATGTGTTCCACAACTTACCATGCATATGACTCAAAGGAGTCAATTTACCTCCTTAAGTCTCATTGTGGAAAAAGGAGAAACTTACAATCAAACAACAAGGTGGATGGAAAGGTCAGCAATTATGTATATACAAAGTTCACACCAAAGGTGTAGATCTGACATGAACCTCTGGAGGTCAGTTTGCAAGCTAAGATAATGGACAAGAAGGCAAGAAATCATGGCGGTGCAGCATCATCCCAGTCTCAGCATTTCTGCTCTTTTGGGCCTTCTTGGCACTGCAAAGCCAGGGGCATGTATTAGCGTTCTACAGTAAAACAGGAATGATAGAATATCTATGCGGGGATTCACTAGATTAGCTCACACAATCACAGAGGCTGAAAAGTTTTACAATGGCCAGCTGTAATCTGATAGAGTGGCTCACTCCAAGAAGTTGGGAACCTCAGAGGTTGGTAGGCTGAGGCTGCAGCCCTGAGTCCAAGGTCGAAGGCCTGGAAGCCTTGGGAGGATCACTGGTGCAAGCTCCAGAGGAAAAATGTCAAAGAATTTAGAGTCTGATGTTCAAGATGGCAAAAGAAGGGAGGGAGGGAGGAGAGAGAGAGAGAGAGAGAGAGAGACAGAGACAGAGAAATTGATTCTCCTTCCTTCTTCCTTTCTGTTTCATACAGGTTCCTAGGCAACTGGATGGTGCCTGACCAACCAAGCAGCTCATGCCATTTTTTTTTTTTTTTTTTTTTGCTGGAAACACCCTCATAGACACACTCATAACAAATAATTTCATATAACATAGCCCAATCCAGTCAAAATTAATCCTCTTAGGGACTTACACAATATGTGCATTGCCAAGCAGATTATGAGAAAGATCATACATCATACACCTTGAAACATCCTTACAATTCAAACTACACATACTCTTGAGAAAGATAAATCAACAACACACAAACACACACACACACACACACACACACACACACCCCTCAAAACAAAACAAAAATCTCCAAACCTACTGCTGTTCATTTCCACAAATTACCCCATCATTCCTTCTTCAATAAGTTAATAATTACTAATGATCATCTGTTATCTTTTTATGGCAAATGGGCCAGGTTCACAACTTGGTCAACATAACTCTTCATCATCTCTCAGGCAATTCAGTCTTTGTAAATTTCTATCTCACACTGGATAATTGTAAACATTCAATAATTAGTAAGTTTTTAAATTTTATTTTGAGAATATAAAAAAACAGATGGTGACAATCACTTTCCCTCTTCTCTAGGGGGTTCTTTAAAACAGTTCATACATAATACACTGACTTTACCCTCTCAAACTGATGCAAGTAGTTCTTAAGTCCTATCTGAAAATGTTGTGATATTGGACACATCAAGAGAATAAATGTCAGAAGCCCCAGGACTATAAGAAATACCAGTAAATGATCCATTGCTGAAACTGTTGAAAATGAAAAGGGAAATCTTAAAGACAGCTGGAGTGGGGCAGAATTATACACAGAGGAATAAAGATAAACTTAACAGTAGACTTCTCATCAGGAAGTATGACAACAAGAGGACAATGGAGCATCACGTTTACTGAGAAACAGTAACAAAATCAACCAGAATTTTATACTCTGCCAAAACAACATTTAAAAATGAAGTTGAAATAGGGATTTTTTTTTCTTTTTGACACTTACAAGCTAACAAAATATATTTTATTACAAAAATATTAAAGAAAGTACTTTAGGCAGAAAAGAGTGTGATAGATGGAAATTTGGAACTATTTAAATAAACTAAGAGTGTTGATGTATAAAATTGAAGGTACCATGGTCACAGGAGTGTGGGGAACTGAAGCTCCAAACCTCAGTTCTTGTGTCCTGATGAAAGAAAGTTTAAGGTCAGACACAAAATGTTAAGCAAGAGAATTTCATTATGAGAATAAGTAAAGTAAGGATCAAGCAAAGAACACGCTCCAGAGAGAAAGGGAGAGTCATCTCTGAGCAGAGAATGAGGAGCAGAGAAAGAAAATGATGCTGCTTCCAGATTTATTAAAGTTTTTTGTTTACCAGGAGGACTGGGTTCCACCTTCTGCGGTCTTTACCAATCAGATATTTAACTCCTCCTTCATGTCAATCAGGAGAGTTTTAACCTAGTTGGTACCCTCCAGACCTGTCATGGCAACCGTCCTATTCCAGAGGGGCTTCATTACAAGTCAATCCTGTTAATGCAAGTATTGAGGTCAATGACCTGGCGGACTTCATCTTAGTGTGTGCTTGGGCTATTAATGAAATATCCCTTTCAAAATATATTTAGAAATCCTAGGACCATTAATGTGAACTTTACACTGACCTCAGCAGACCCTGTCAGGAGTTAGCTCCGGTCATCTTTTTTTCTTGACATATTTCTTAATTGGTCCCCTTTGTTTTCACATGTTTATTCTCAAGGTAGTAAACCTGTTGTTCTACAAGTTATTTGATTGTTCATTAAAAGCAATTCAAAGAAACCTTTTGACTCTGTTATGCTATTGGTTCACATCTTATTGCTCATTGCTAACTACTACCTACCCCTATGGTTTGAATGTCCCCTCTGAAACTCGTGTTGAAATTCCATTGCCATTTTAACATTACGAAGAAGTGGGTCCTTTAAGAGGTGATTAGGTCATGAGGGCTCTGTCCCCAAGAGTGGATTAATGCCATTATTTCTAAAGTGGATTCCTGAAGAAAGGGTGAATTTGACCCGATTTCCTCTTTCTACCACATGAGTGCTCACTTAATGATAGGATGGATGCATTACAAAGGCCCCCCGCCCTCCACCAGAGGCCAGCCCCATAGCCTTTGACTTCCTAACCTCCAGAATGGTGAGCCAAATAAACTTCTAGTGTTTATGATATACCCACTCTGTGGCATTCTGTTAAAGCAGGTAATTATGAGTCATTTATTCTTAAATTTAATCACTTTTAAAGATAATTTACTGTGAAATAATAACAAACTTAGTTTATAAACTGCAAATCAGCAAAAATTGAAAAGAGCCAAAAGATAAGCAGTCTTCAATGTATTCAGAACCTTAAAAATGCACTTATAAATAATTCAGGAATCAAGAAGTCTTAAGAAAATTGAAATTAGGGAATAAATTTAGATCAGAATATACTTAAGCTTGAGGAATACAGCTAAATACTTTACAGGGAAGTTAACAGCTTTAAACACACAGAAAATATTACTGAAAGTTTATGAGCAGAGAATATAACTCAAGTCCCCAAGTAAAATAAAAACACAAAAGAGGGACTAAACTTACAGAATAGAAGTACAATAATAAACATAGTATAAATTATGGAGACATAAAATAATGAAAACAAACCAAAAATAAACAAAAAAACTCATTTCTAGAAAAAATGCTTTTGGAAGAGTAAAATGTGTACTGTGTCTTTGTAATAGATACTGAAGTCAGGAAATGTGATGCTTCCAACTTTGTTCTTCTCAACATTGATTGGGTTTAGGGATCTTTTGTAGTTCCATGTGAATTTTAGGATTGTTTCCATTTACATAAAAGTTGTCTTTGGGATTTTGAAAGGAATTACACTGAATCTACACATGTCTTCTGGTAGTATGGTCATTTTAACAGTATTAATTTTTCTGGTCTGCAAACAAAAGATGTGTTTCACTTATTGTGAATCATCTACCTTGTTTAGTGTCTATTGCTTTTCCATGAACAGGTTGTTTACCTCCTTGGGTAAGTTCCTAAGTATGTTGGTGTTATTTATAAGTAGAATTGTTTTTTAACTTCTTTTTCAGTTAGTTTGCTGTTGGAACATAGAAATGAAATTAATTTGTGTATGTCTATTTTAGGTCCTTCAACTTTAATGAATTCATTCATTTTTTCTTGCAATTTTTTAAATGGAGTCCTTAGGATTTTCTACATATAAGACTGTGTTTTCTACAAAGGAGTATTTTTATTCCTAACTTTCAAATTGTATTTTTTATTTCTTTTTCTTGCATAATTGATCTGACTAGAAATCACAGTACTAAGTGGAATAGAAGTGGCATCATGACTTTGTTGTAGACCTTAGAGAAAGCGTCCAGGTTTTCACTATCGAGTATGATGGCTGGGGTGTTTTCCTATATGGCCTATACTGTGTTAGTTTCCTTTTGTTTCTAATTTGCAGAGTGTTTTTTATTATAACAGAAAGTTGGATTTTGTCAAATGCTTTTCTGTCTCTATGGAGACAATTACGTGAGTTTTATCCTGATTCATTTAATGTGATTTATTATATGGATTGATTTGTATATCCCGAAATGTTCTTGCATCCCAACAGTATAAAGTTTCCTTTAAAAATGAAAAATAGAACCACAATATAATTTAGCAGTAGCACTTCTGTATATAATATATATGTATATTTTTACATATACACATATATGTATATGTATATATAGAGATATATATTGGTATATGTAGATGAGGATATGCATGTGTGCATATCTATACATATGTATACGTATATGTACACATGCCTGTATGTATGTGTTTTTGGATATATATATATGTGTGTGTGTATATATATACATAAATATAATAGGAATTGAAATTAGGATCTCGAGGTATCTGTACTTCGGGGGAATCTTCATTCTGCCTACCACAATAATGAACTATTTCAAACATCGTCTGAACTTTTGAGTTGGAGGCATGGCTTTGGGATATATATCTGTGTCTGTCAAATGTTGACCTCTCTCTCTGCTTCCTGATCATCATGTGAAATGCTTCCCTCTGCCACCCTCTCCTGCCATGATGTTCTGCCTCACCTCACGCCCTGAGGAATGGAGCTGACCTTCTATGGACTAAGACCTTTGAAACTGTGAGCCCTCAAATAAACCTTTCCTCCTCTACAGTTGTGCTGGTCAGGTTGTTCTGCACAGAAGTGAAAAAACTGACTAAAACAGAAGTTTTGAAAAGAATATAATACCTAGAGAGTATCATATAGAATTACAGAATGTGAACATTTTGCCATTTTGCTTCAGATTTCTTTTAATATAAATGGAATAAAGGTACACATAAAAATCCTTAATGAGCTCCCGCCATCTTCACAGAGAGATTATCACAATTCCAGTTGATGTACTTTGTCGCCCCCATAATGAACCCCTTTTCAGAGGCTTTTATCCTGATTCCTACTCATGTTCCTGTATGTATCTATAATATATCATAGATGTATAATTCCCATGTATATGTTAACTTACATGTTAAAAGAGACTGGATCCTTGGTAAACAGACGTGGTCGAATTAAGAATCTTGAATTAAGGAAATAATCTTGGATTATTCTGATGAACCAATGTAATTACAAAGGTCCGTATAAAGGAAAAAAGAAGGCAAAGGAATCTGAGTGAGAAGAGGAGATGTGGGAATGCAAACAGAGGTAGGAACAATGCAGCTGCAAGTCGAGGTATGTGGATAGCCTCTAAAAACTGGAAAATGCAAGGGAAAGGGTTCAATTCTAGAACCCCTAGAAGGAATGCAGGCCTGATAACCATTCTAGACTTCTGACCTCCAGAACTGTAAGAGAATAAATTTGCATTGCTTTAAACCACCAAATTCTTGATAATTTGTTACAACAGCAGCAGGAAACTAACATAGCCATTAAATGGTTTTATATCAGTGGTTAAAAGATGAATAGTTTCTAATAATGTTGAAAGATAAGCTGTTCCTATAGAAAAAATAAATCTAAATCATTACCTCATTCCTTAAAACAAATTTGGATGTATTAAACACTAAAGTGATTAAAAACAACTATAACCACAGAAGGAAAAAGTGGGATATTTGAAAATAATCCTGATGCAATAAAGACTTTTTTTAAAACCAAAGAGAGGTTTTAAACTGAAAACATAAATAAAAAAAGATTTGTGAGGTTAAATATTTAGTAAATCATGTTTAGAAAAGAAAAGTTTCCACAGGCAAACTAATTACAGTCTTCAACTCCTAAAAAAAAAATTATTTCAGCAAATTATCCTAAATTTTAAATAATTTTTTAGAAACAATGAAAAATTGTCAACCATTCAAAAATGGAATATGTGAACAAACATTCACAAAGAAATAAAGACTGATAAACAGATGAAAGATAGTGGACATCAGTCTTAATTAGATATAATTTTAAAATTCAATTTTAAACATGAGAAACTATGTTGCACCTAAGATACAGGCAAATATTTAGAATGCTTCTAGATACATGGTTATATGAAAGGGTATAAAGGAGTGACCACTGTCTCACAGGGATGGTAAATGGTAACTAGTTTGGAGACCAATTTGTCAGTAGACACAAATGGAAAATGGACACACTTGTTGACCCAGTAATTTAGCCTTTTAGGATGTTCATTGTCATGTAGCTCATTATAGTAAAATATAGATCCAAAATATGGGTCTCAAATGAGTTTATTACTAGAGGACAAGGCAAATAAGTCATTACACATGCATCTGACCATGCAAGAAAAGGATATTTATGAAGTAAAATGATATTTATCAAGTAATATACTTTAAAATCTCTAAAGGTTGTAATTAAGGCAGTGTACAAAATAAACAACATTCTTCCATTTGTATAAAATGGAAAGTAATATAGAAAATATTATCAAAAGCACTAACATATATCCACATAGTAAGTGGATAATAATATATGAAGGATTGTCGGTGGATGGTTATTCATATTTGTTCTGTGTGGTGAAAACATTTTGGAGAGTTGGCTACAGTGGTCACTTGTGAGAAAAGGACTAAGGAAGTCTATGGGCAAGAGAGATTTGCTTCCTTTTGTTTACACTTTGATACACTTTGTGCTCGGATTTTTTTGCTAAATGCAATATTGATTTTTAATTAAAAGCAGTTAATCAAAGAAACCCATTTGGAATAATGAGTCATTGAGAATTTTTTTAATTGGAAATGAGTCTGAAACCTCCCAAAGGCAGATATTATCTATTATTAAAGCATTCTTTATATGTCTTCTGTCTAGGAACCATAACTGCTCCTGTTATTTATGCATAGAAATTAGTATATGCAACTCCATTTCTAACAAACAACGTACACACACTCTTGACAAAAAGACTGCATTAAATATATCTAAAATATCACTTAGATGTTTATCTTTTTGGGCAGATGTATGAAGGAATATCACTTTTCTTTGTATTTTTATTTTTTATATTTTGACAATCAACTTGTATTACCGTCATAAAGGAAAAAATGTAGGTTTTAAATGACCATATTTGTGAATGCCTGTATGTGTATGTATGTATATGCATATATGCATAAGTACACATATATGATGGACAATGTTATATCAGAAAAACATATTCCTATGAAAGAAAGTGCACCAAAATATTAACACTGCAAAACTCTATCTATTGAAGATTTTTGCCTACACTTTTCTATTTTTAGAGTTTTCTGTGAGAATTATTGTAGTTTAAAAGGCAAAAATATCTTAAATGCTAAACATAAGATTCAGGCAAATATCTTCAGAGTCAATGTTTTAAGAACCCTTGCATTGTTGTCGGCTTTCTATGATTAAAGCAAATGAAAACTTTCCTTTTGGGAAATTTTTTTTTTTTCCAAAAAGGACAAGAAAAATATATCATGTGATGAAATGACTTTTTAAAAATTCCTAATTGGAAAGAAGCAATTAGAAATAAAATCTAGAGGGTAAATCTACTTTGAGGAACACCTTTCCACTTCGAACCCTGGGGCGGGGCTGGTTGGGGGGAGGTAAGCAAAAACTAGAGTTTTCTGCACCTTGCCTTCATACTGGTTGCAATTAAACACATGATTTGGTGTACACTTAAAGGAGAGAGAGCGAGGTCCCAGTTATTCCTAAGAAAAGGTCAAGCCTTCTTGATTGTCACTGAAAATGATCTCAAAGAAAGCTCTGCAAGGGGCTCCCTCAGCAGCAGAGTTAAGGAATGGATGAGAGAAAGAGCAAGAATACTTAACTTTTCCAAAGCCAGGTTTTGGAGAGAATAATCCCGATTTTCTATTTGAGACAAAGAGAGAGAGAGAGAGAGAGAGAACCACAGCTGGACAAAGCACATCTAATGAAAGTTAAACGATTGTAAAATAAGCTATCGGTTTATACTTACATGCTTTCATTCCTGAACCTTTGTTTCGCAGATCTACAAATGGATGCAATGATTACAGCACTTCAGATGAGACTTTTTCTGGAAGGTGCCTGTTAGTGCAGCACTGATGCAGGTTTTTTCAGAACCACATTAACATTTGTTGATTTCCACTACTGACTCACTTGGCAGCCATGGAGTACTGCATCTTAATGAGAACAGACAAGAAGGAGTGCAACATAGACAAAGAGGAGGTTCTAGAGGTATTCTAAATGTTATGAAAAGATAAGAATTAAATTGAAACCCCTCAAGGGGAAATGGAAAATAATGACACCATTTTGTGGTAAGTATATTTTTTATTACACAATATGGGAAAGAACAAAGAGTGGGTGTAACCAACACATACAGATCCAATTCTCAAAATTAACAAGAGTCAACGTTTTGTCACATATTTCTTGTTATTACTTTTAAGAAATAAAATGTTACAAATACAATTGAAGCCCGCATTGTACTTCTTTTCTGTCCCATCCCTTCTTCATCCCACCTAACCGTTCTCATTTGTTGCAGTTTATGTAAATATCCATAAACAATATACACTGTATATGTATGAAGGAATACATATACAAAATTCACACACATTGTGTGTACCTATAAAAGTGTCATTTTGTATCCGTCTTCCCACAAACTGCTTTCTTCATTCCACATTATATTTATGGGATTTAATTAGGTCCCTACATGAAGGTTTAGTTCATTCATTTCAATAGGTTTAAAGTGTTCTGTGTGACACAAACTTATCAAGTCTTCCTTTGGTGTATATTTAGGTCTTTTTGCTTTTCTGGTTAACAAGCAACACTGCCTGGATGTTCTTGTACACATCTCCACTTGTGCTTGAAAAAGTTGTTTAGTTAGTGAAACCAGGGATTAGGCAGCATTAATTTTAATAGACATTGCCAAATTATTCTTCAAAGTAGTTTTGCAAATTTATTAAGCACTTCCATCGGCAAGGAATAAGGGTTTCCACTTTCCCATGTCCTTCTCAATGTAAAATTTCAAACTTTTAATATTTGCCATTCTATTGGTAGTGAACATATCACTTTTGTTGGTTTTAGCTTCCATTTACCTGGCTAAGTGCAACATAACATTATATTCATATGCTTATTGACCATTCAGATTCCCTCTCCTGTTAAATACCCATTCATATTTTTTAAAACTGATTGCAATTTTTGCTAAGTCATAGAATTTTAGAAGCTAATTCCTGGACAATGTTTCTTTGCCAATTACAGGAATTGAAATATATATGTCCAGTCATAAACTATTTTTGTTCATGTTAAATTTCTTTTCTCTATTATCTTAGGTAAATGGTTACTGTAAATGTTATCAGACTTATAAAAATATTTCTTTCTGTGGTTTGTTTTATATTCTCTCAGTTAAGAAATTCTGCCCTATCCTAAGTCATAATGATGATACTCTTTTATATTTCTTTCTAAAAGATTTATAGTTTAGATTTTTCATAATTTATTCACCTATTTAACTGGAATTTAATTTTCTTTGTGGTATGAAGTAGGGAACTAATTATTTCATTTCCCACTTATGAATAGCCTTGTTTATTTATTTATTTTTTGGTGCACTGCTGATTGAATAGCATAACTTTTTTTTTAACAATTTGTTAGACCTACCTGCTCTAGCTTTACCATATTTTCATATGTGGATTGATTTATTTCTGAGGCTTCTATTCTATTTCACTATTTTATCTATCCCTAGATTATTACTATAATTTTATTAATATGACATTAAAATTAGTTTTACTAAATGGAAGGACAAATCCTCTCTCCTACATCTTTTAAATGCTTTGCTGGTTCAGTTGTCTTTATTCTTCCATATGGATCTTAACAGCAGCTTCTTAGATTCATTGAAATATTACATTTAAAACTTGATTTGAATTATGTTCAAATCATGGATTAATGGAGAATTAATCACCACACCCCACCATATGCCTTAAAATGTGTATATCCATCTTGACTCATTTATTTAACAATTATTACCTAGCGTTTGCAGTAGACAGGCCTGGCTCTGGGTGTTAGCTCTAAAGAAGCAAACATAAATAAATAAATAAAACTGACCAAACCCTGCTATTATGAGGTGTCCATAAGTAAATGTCCTGGTGAGTTTATAAGTAAGTGAGCTACAAATTGGTTAAATGCTAGGTTGAAAACACAGCAGAGAAGGGGGATGGAGAGCATCCTTCGAGAGCAGAGGGATGAATAGTTTTTAATTTTTCTGTTTACTTAATAGGGTTGAGTCAAGAAAACAAAAGTCATTCTAGATGTTTCAATAAAGAAAATACATTTGCCAAATTCTATGGGAGACTTAGAAGTCCTACAAGATTGTGAGGCAATACAGTTGGAACTTTAAACCAGAGGAGTTCACATTTTCTGGAGTAAAAATCAAAATAATTGTGAGTGGGTTATTAGGTTTAATCATGACTTTTGATGCCTGGACTTGTTGTTCTGGGCACGGGAAGAAATGACACCTGATATTGGTTGCTGTTTGAAATGTATACCATGAAACCAGAGATAGAAAAATATCTATCTCTAGCAGATGGTGGGGGAGTAAGGAATATAAAGGCAGAGCACAGAGGATTCTTAGGGCAGCCAAAATACTATGTATGCTATTTTAATGGTGAATATGTGTTAGACGTGTCCAAACCCACAGAATGTACAGCGTCAGCGTAAATCCTAATGTAAACCATGCACCCTGGGTGATGATGATGAGCCAGTCTAGGCTCCTAGATTGTAACAAATGTACTTTATGGGAGATGATAATGCAGGAGGCCCTGCTCTCTTCTGGCATCAGTGTTTGTCCCTAAAGGCAGGAACCTCATCTCATTCATATTTGTATCCACAGAAATTCATGCAATGTCTGTTATAAGTAGCTTATTGAATGTCTAAGTTAATGAGGCACTCTAAATTAATAAAAGCTGCATTGAGGGGAAAGGAATCTCTATCAGATATGGAAGCAAAGTGGGGTCAGGGGAAGAAAATCCAAATAAGAGGAAAAACAAGAAGGCAGGAATGCACACTATATGAAGAATATAACAAATAGATTGAATTTTCCAAAGAGCTTGGTTCATTCTAGTCATCCTACCAAAAACCTATTAGAGGCAAGGTTAGAAATGTGGCCATTGGTTGGATTATTAGACATTGCCATTCAGAAAAGAAGTGATGGTTACACTGGTGAATTTTGCATTACTGTAATGAAGTATCTGAGGCAGGCCAACTTTATAAAGAAAACAAGTCTATTTAGGTAACAGTTTTGTAGGCTCAAAGCCTTCACAGTATGGCATAGACTCTGACAAGAAACTCCCTTGACTATGTCTTCCCGGTAGATGACAATTGCAGAAATGTGTGGAAAGAAGAGATCAGATGGGCAAACAGGAAGTCAGAAAGGGACTAGGGCCCCATAATGTCTTCTGAGAATAGACCCCAATGACCTAAGGACTTTCGCTCCATCTCCTAAAGGTCCTGTCACTTCTCACATCATTGCAATGAGGACTACCTTCCAACAACCTTAATGTTGGGGGGACACACTCAAGCTATAACCAAACCAGAGCAACAGAGTTTTGTCAGTATGTGGTCTTGGAGATGTGTGTGTGTGTGTGTGTGTGTATCATCAAGAACCTCACAATCCATTAGACAAATAGTGGGTAGAAGACAGAAAAGCCAGGGCACAACTCAGGTGCAGGTTTTACTTCAGTTCAAGATCTTTTATTGACCTGACCTTACATGGTCCCCACAGATATCATGGTACATTCATATGAATTCTTCCCCATGAGACAAGAAGAGTAGGCTCATCCCCATCTGAATAACATTCCAGTTTACCCACAGATAAAACTTTTCTTTTTTCAGTGAAAGTTTTTTTAAGCCTTTTGCTGTTGAATACAAGAGACTGGGACTGTATCTGTATTCATCAATACAACAAAACATATTACTTGTATGCATATAATATGTATATATATATGTACATACATATAATCATGCATATAGTACAATCTATTTTATATATAAAGCAATTAATCAGTTTACTATTTATTATACTAAAAACTAATTGATTTCCACTCCTCAAGATGATTGATTTTTATTTTAGAGACAAAAACACATTTGTTTGGTGACATTGCTTATTGCAGATGAAATGAAAAGCATTATTACTTTTATTCTAGATCCATATCTGCTGTAAATAAAAAACAGCAAGAGAACACATGCTTGGTCTCTCTGGGACGCTTTGCTATAAGCATCCTTGGGTGTTATTTGATCCCAGAATCTCAGGTACACGGTGAAGCCAACTCCTTCTCTAGGAGCAGCCTCCCATGCTCCAGGTTTCCTACCAACTGGTTCTTTTTCCATATTTAGTCTAAATATTTCTTCATTGCATTCCTTCTGGAAACTTGGAATTAGACCCACATTAGCACCCACATATGTTTTCCTCCATTGGTGTTTATTCTATTAGCAGTTACTGTCTCGTCAATCCCCCTCGTTCCCTTGGTGTTCAGGAAAAAAATGTGACTTGTGTTACTATCTTCAATCGTCCTTCATAAATCAATACTCAGAGTCACTTAATTATCTTTATTACTTTTCTTTCAACTCTCTGCTATTTGGTATAGTTGTCACATGCTTCTCCAAACAAACATTTTAAGATCCTTGGATGTGTCAAAGCAGTTGCTGGCATTTCATGGGGTTCTCAAATTTTCACTGATGAAGTTGACAATGTTGGGGAAAAAAGAGGCGAAAAATTCTCACCAAAACCAGGAACTGAGTCTGAGGGCACAAAGTGAGCTACAAATGGGCACTCCAAACTATTGCCCCTACTTGGTAAAGGAATGTGGGTGTATTAAAGCCAGAAGAATATTTAAGTAAAAATACTCTCCTATTTCTCCCTATCTTGACCAAAAGCACATTTGAAAAATGGGTGGTGAGGAATGAAGACGAGGTGCTAATTCTATGCCACAAGAATCTTCTGCCAAATACTATAAAAGTTGAACCAAAGCTAAAGAACATAAAAGCAGATGAACAGAAATTTTGGATTATAATGAAGCTAAATTTATCATTATATTCTTTTATAGTTAGTACTTTTGGTGTCCTGTCCAAGAAATCTTGCATACATCAAGTTCACTAAGGTATTCTCCTGTTTTTTGCTTAGAAGTTTAAATTTCTGACTTTTATGTTTGTGTTCAGGTGCCAATGATTCACCTCAAATTTAAACTTTGATTTTTCCTTACAGCTATATCTAGTTGCTCCAGCATGGTTTGTTTATGAAAGATTTTCTATTCATCTCTGAATTGGCCTGGCATCTTAGCCAAAAAAGCTGTTGACCATAGGTGAGGGTCAGTGTCTGGACTTAACATGTTCTATTACTCCACTTGTCTATCTTCATGCCAATTCTATACTGTCTTGATTACTGAAACTTTGTAGTATGCTTTGAAGGCATGTATCATACATTCTCCAGCTTTGCTTTTCATGTGAAAGATTAGGCACAATATTCTTGACCCCTTGAATTTCCATGTAAAGTTTAAAGTCGTAGGAATTTGATAGAGGTTCTTCCAATAAAGAGAGGTAATATTATAACATTATTGCCTTCCAGTCTGTGAAAAAGACCTATGCATATATGTCTTTGAAGTGTATCTGTGAAGATAGCATATCTTCACTTTTTGTTTTCAATAGTGCTTCATAATTTCATGATGTATCTGTCTATCTGCCTACTCAAACATAGACTGATTGATAGCTCACATCTCTTTGGTAAGATTTATTTGCATTCATCTGCTGGTTTCAGTGATGCCTAAATGGGATTTTAAAATTGTTCAATTGTTGTTGTTAGAATAAAAATATGTCATATATTTTTCATCCATTGATTCTGTAGACTGCAATCTAACTAAATTCACCTGTTAGTTTTAGGATATTTATTTGTAGATTCCATAGCTTTCATCACAAACAATAATGTTATCTGGATATAAAGATGATTACTTTTTTATTCTTCTTGCCTACTCCACTGACTAGAACACCCATTGTAGTCATGAATAATAATAGTGAAATGTACAACCTTGTCTTTGTTTTAGGAGAAAGGAGCTTAATATTTCAAAATTAAGTATGATGTTAACTATTGGTTTTCACAATTGATCCATTTTATTCAGATTTTGCTCAGATTATTTTTCTATATCATTATTGGGAGTTGAATCCTGTCACATGCAATTTGTCTCTAAAGAGATAATAATATGGTTTTATTCCCCTATTCTTTAATGTAAATTATGTTGATTGATGTTTAAACTTTTAAAACAATCATTCCTGAGATTAGTTTTCTATTTGTACATAATGTGTAATTATTTTGATGTGCTGCTGAATTTTATTTGCTGATATTTTGTTAAGACATTTAAATCTATGTTTATGAAGGATATAATCTCTAATTGCCTTTTCTTGTACTATCTTTGTTAGGTTTTCATATCAGTCTACTGCTGCCCAACTGAAATGAATGTTGAAGTTACTCTCCTTTATTTGTAAAAATGTGTGCACACAACTGTTGTTATTTCTTTAAAAAAAAAATTTTTGGTACTGGGGATAGAATCCAGGAGCACTTAACCACTGAGCCACATCCTCAGCCCTTTTATTTTGAGGCAGGGTCTTGCTGAGTTGCTTAGGACCTCACTAAGTTACTGAGGCTGGCTTTGAACTCACAATCCTCCTGCCCCAGCATCCTGAGCTGCTGGGATTACAGGTGTGCAGCACTTGACCTGCTTTATTTCTTGAAATTTTGAGATTAGCCAACAAATCCATTTAAACTTATGATCTCTTGGGTAGAATTTTTATAAATTCAGTTTCTTTAATGCTATTTGAATTTTCTATTTCATTGTGTGTCAGTTTTATGTGTTTTATCAAGGAATTTGTCAATTTTTTTATTCAACTTATTGACATGACTATGTCTATAATGTCCCATTATTTGCTTTTTACTGTCTGTAGGATCTGTAGTAATATCCCCTCATTCCTTCCTAAGTAATTTGATTTTTTCTTTTATTTTTTATCTGCATAGTTGAAGATTTATACTTTCATTATTAAAACACATTTTTTACTTTACCTTATTGTTTATTTTCTATTTCTCGTTCTTGTTTCATTTTTAATCATTTCCTTTCTTCTAGCTTAATTTTCTTTGTCTAGATCACAAAATAGAGACTTGGGTCATTTATTTTATACCTTCTTTCCTAAAATAAATATTCAATGCTATAAAATTTCCTCTAAATAATATCTTAATTCAAGTTCACAAATTGGATGTTGTTGTGTTTTGTTTATCATGCAGGGTTCCTAATATCTCTTGTAATTTCTTCTAAGATTTTTCAGTCAAAGTGTGTTAATTAATTTCTAAATATTTTGGATTTGAGAAATATTTTATGATAGTGGTTTCTTTTTTAATATTACTGTGATCAGAAAAAACACATTATATGAGATTTGCTTCATGACTCTGCATGTGGAGTAAATTTAATCTCCAGAGACAGATATGTTCTGTGGCTAGCACTTCTCAAAGTTTTAATTTGTTATGCTGGCCCATGTACTACTTATATGAGAGTATTTAACATTTTCAGCTAGATTCTCCTGACTCTCTTTCATGGAACCTTCTATCACTGCTCTGATGGGCATAAGAACAACAAGTGGTCTGATTTTCTGAAATTTAGTTTACATAGTTTACTTATTTTTCTTAACTCATTTATTTTTTCTGAAAAACTCAATAATTAGTAGCTTATCTGGCACTTTAGTTTGTTAGGTGAAGCATGGTCTTTTTTAAACTTACACATTCTAAGCAAAATTGGAACTCCCACTCAGGGTATTTTGTTGCTTTTGTTGTTATTTCAGGGGTATTCTTTATTTATTTTTTATTGTTTTATTTTTACCTATTAACAGGAAAGTTAGATTTTTAGACAAAGTTAAATAGTTTTGAACCAGCTTAGTTCAGTGACATTAAGTACATTTGTATTGTTATGCAGCCACCACTGCCCCCTCTATCCAGAGTCTTTTCATCTTCCCACGCTGAAACCCAGTGAGCTATAGCTCCTCATTCCCTCTTCCCCTTTCCCAGAAACCACCACTCTCCTTCTTGTCTCCATGAATTTGACTACTCCATGTACTTCGCATAGGCAGAATCACGTAGCATCTGTCATTTTGTAGCTGGCATATTTCATGTGGCCTAATATCCTCAAGGTTCAATCATGTTGTGACAGGTATCATAATTTCTTTCCTTTTAAAAGTTGAATAATATTTTCTTGTACACATATACCGTGTGCTATCTATTTACTCATTTGTCAATGGACACTTGGATTGCTTCCACATTTGGTATTGAAAATAGCACTGCTATGAAGATGGATATGAAAATATCTGTCCAAAATTCCTGCTTTCAGTTCTTTCAAGTATATACCTAGAAGTTGAATTGCTGGATTATACGGCAATTATATTTTTAATTATTGAGGAACTGCTATATTGTTTCTCATATGAGATGTGTGTCAGGGTCTTTGTACCAGCAATTTAGACTTTAATTTAGTTTGAAAGCCTTTGAATTACATTTTGCTTATGTAAAAATATCAACTTACTTTTCTGGAGACCAGCAACCTCCAAAGCAAGAGGCAAATATGTAACTGCATTTTCCGAACAACATGTTACTAATTAGTTTTTTATTAATCTGTAAGCAATGAATTTATGTCATTTCAAACAAGATGACCCATCTGAGTTAAAAGAAACAGGCTCTCAAGGGAGGCACTGGCAGAGACAGTACCTCATGACATGGTTACTTAAAATCTAGAAGACTACATGCTCAATGGCAGAGTTCCCTAGCTTCCACAACCCTTTTCCATCTCCAGACTGCTGAAATTCTAGATAATTGTATTAGTAGAAATCAGCCTTCCTTCTCTGTTCTCTTTGTAGGGTATTTATATGGAGCCCAAGTAGATAAGATAGGAACTCAAAGAAAACCTAATTACACTGTTTTGGGTTAAATAGCAGGACTGGATAGATGAGTATACCAGTTCAAGAATAAGTACACTAAATGAAAATAAACACACACAAACACATAATGGCAGTACAAAATTACCCCCAAAATAAGGAAATAAACATAAGTAGTTAAGGTTTAGGGTATAGCTCAGTGGTAAAGCACTTGCCTAGTATGTGAGATGCCCTAGGTTTGATCCTTGGTACTCCCTCAAAATAAATATAAGTGGTTAAACAACAACATCAAAAGAAAGAAAGAAAAAAAGAAAGAAAGAAAGAAAGAAAGAAAGAAAGAAAGAAAAAAAGAAAGAAAGAAAGAAAGAAAGAAAAGAAAGAAAGAAAGAAAGAAAGAAAAGATAAAGAAAAAAAGAAGGCTATACTTCCAAAGACTTATTTCAGGAACTATGAGAAAGGATGGAAGAGTAAGAGCTTTACGTTTCAATAGAATTAAAATCAATGGCTTGGCAGGTACAGTGGTGCACAATTGTAATCCCAACAGCTCGGGAAGCTGAGGCAGGAGGATGGTGAGTTCAAAGCTAGCTTCAGCAACTTCGTGAGGCCCTAAGCAACTCAGCAAGACCCTGTCTCTAAATAAAATCCAAAAAAGAGTTGGGGATGTGGCTCAGTCGTTAAGCATCCCTGGGTTCAATCCCTGGTGTCAAAAAATTTAAAAAGATAAAATCAATGGCTCCATGAAACAAAGAATGACAGATGAGAAGACAAGCACTCTACAGAGGTGAAATGAAACAGATAATGCTAAGAAAACAATGGTGGGAGATAAAAAAGAGAGTCACTATGAAACACAAAGAAATAATAAGAATTTCAAAAGACAGAAAAACAAATGAATGAAATGAAGGATATTAGACAGAATTCAGAGGAAAATAAAATACATAGAAGCAATTAGCAGGGTTTTTTTTCTTCTGAATAATCACTGATAACTCCTTAACATACAATAGGCAAATGACTGAAAATGATTGAGACTAAGACATAATTTGGTAAACTTATTTAATTTTAAGAATGAATTATCCAGGCATATTGATCAGAGTTTCTCAACCTCAGCACTACTGATGTTTGAATGAGAGAGTTCTTAGATTTGGAGGAATTGTCCTGTGGATTACAGGATATTTAGCAGCATCCCTAGAGTCCACTCACTAGGTTCTGGTGGCAGTCCCCCTTCCCCAGGTTGTGACAGCCAAAACTATCCTTTGTAGGACAAAATCATCCCTGGGTGAAAGCCACTGAAGACAACACATCACCAAAAAGATCAACAGTAAGCTATCACATTACTTACAACTGATGAGCCAAAGACCTGCAAGGTAAGGATGGTTCACAGCATTTTTAAGGCAGTAAGCAGTGTCCAAGAATTTACTACTCAGTCAAGTTGCTTATCAGTTTTTGTAGAGACCTTAAAAATCAGTGTGAAAATATGGGTTCCCCAGAATTAAAAGGGACAATGACTCTAACAGAAAATTCACCAAAGAACAAGACACATACTAACAAATATTAAAAAGTTCAGCCTCATCAAATGGAAGTAAAAAGGCATGTTATTTTTCAAAGATTGAATTAACCAATTGAGTAAAACAGGAAACACTCAGCTAGTGGGAAGGTGCACAAAAATTTCCTATACTATTTGATGGGATCTTTGGCCTTGTATTTTAAAAACCCTTGAAGTCTTCATTTCATTTGTTCAGACACTGAGGGTTTGTCTTAAACTAATCCTAGAGGAATGGAAAGATTCATATAAAAATGTTTAATGTGCTGTTATTGGTTATAGGGGAAAGCTGCACTTAACATAAATGTATTAGACTAAAGGATTGGTCACTACATCTATATGGCAGTCCTAAAAGGTCATTTTGAGTGAGAGTTCCTGCTGGCATGGGCAAAACTCTAATTGAATTTAAAAAGGAAATATATAAATGCACACATGCACATAGAGAGAAAGTAACTAATTTAAGGTACTTACACCAAAAAGCTGTACAGATTATTACTGGATAATAGAGTTTCAGGCTTTTTTCTTCCTTTTTTTTTTGTATGTATGATTTATCTCTACTTACCATTTTTAAATATTATGTATTTATCATATTTAGCATTATTTTTTTAAGAAAAGCTTTTATGAAATATAATAGAAACTAAAGAGTGACCTTTCTGGAGCATTTGCTTTGAATTGGGAGAAAATGAATGAAAATGAACCCATTCAAATAATCTTAGAACCCCATTAGGGTGAACAAATATATTCTGAGTAGATTCCTCTCCGCCCTCTTCCCTGTTCTCATTTGGGCTGACACTGGTCATGCAGTATTTAAACTCCACAGAATCATCTGTGTCAGGTTGTCATAGTAGTCATGATAATTACAAACAGTATTCAAAGACACCAAAACATGCCAGGGAATTCAGTGAACAATTAGTCCTACCCCTTTTTCAGAATAGAGGGCTGTGATCCTCACAGGCCCTGGAATCCTCAGATTCAAAGTCTCCTAGGGGGGAAAAAAAAATCTCTCAGTTATATATGGAAATCTAAAGTGCTGGAAAATGATTTACAAAAATTAAATTGGCAAGGAATGTGGCAATAAAGTTGTCTAATGTATTCCAGGGTGCTGGTGGGAAGATGATTTAAAATAGCCAAGGGCAAGAGCGATTTAAAATCGGCTGCTGAGCAGTGACCATTTTCTGAGCTGTCTGAATCTTGGGTTGGGTGCACAGCATTTCAGTTCAAAGGCTGTAGTCCATTTCAGGGTTTGACAGGGAGAAGTAAGAGGCCAGCTGAATCCTTGCCAGAGGATATAACAAAGAATTCAGAATCCCATACCCAGGCTAGCACACACTCACACACAAAACAATGGTCCTTTTTTCCCTTGTTTGAAATGCAAACCAGTCACTTTCCTCTTCCTACCCTTCTCACTAATGAAATCATCTTTGCAGAGCTCTTACAATGGCTTCTCTCTCTGTCTCTGGGGCACCCTTTTCCTATTATCTTTGCTTCCTCTTTCCCCCAGAACTCAGGTTTCTAGATGGTTGCAGTGGCTATTGAGCAACATCTTGCCCATCTCACATTGCTCTTGGCTGGATACTGGCATGGGCTAATAAGACACATAGCAGAACCAGGACAGGAACCATAAGTCAACATGAAATCTTTGCATTTTAAGCCACAGATATTTAAACTTATTTGTTATTGCAGCATGATCTTATCAAAGCTGACTGATACATAGGCAATATTTCTATTACTGTCATTATGACATATGGGGACAAATGTGCTCTCAGCGTAGCATCTAGTGTGAAGCTGGTATCTGATAAATGTTTGAAAAAAATAAAACGTGACAGATCTAGTTTGTAGTGCCTGCTCTGTCATTTTGTAGCTAAAGACCATCAGAAGGATACAATTAGCCATTTAGTTTGTGATAGTTGTTGCAATGAACAAAAATGAAAATGTTTGTTGAAGCACGGAATAAACTATAGAACATTGTGCAAATAGACTTACCTATTCAAGTCAAAACTAGTGTTATTTTTACCTCATTTATTTGAGAGTTTTTCAGTGTTTATTTTTAGTTGAGGCAGAAGTTGAAAAGTTTTGTCTTGCCTCTGAACAAGGCAGAAAGTAGAGGGGGAAGGATCCAGGTCAGGTTGCTCAGTGTCTCAATCCAGATGTAAGTCATCAAGTGGTTGTTTGCCTGCAGCTAAGACACATCCCTTCTCTAGACCTCGATATCTCTATATGCAGAATGGAAGAGTTATGCTAGATGCATTTCAGTTTCTTTTCAAATCTAACATTCTAGGATGGATTTCATGTGGTCATAGATATCACAGGTCGGGTTCCACAAAGCTCTTAATGTTGATTGAATTGATCCGTGGCCTCTCAAGACTTGTTGGCACTACCTCTGTCAACATTTCTAGATGAAAAGTGAGCAACGGCTGACCGCCCTGATGATTCCAAGTGTCCAGCTGTTTGGCATGGAGGCTGAGCTCATGAGTACTTGACTAAATGACTTCATTTTTCACCCAGACATTTTGGCCTGGTTTTGTTACAGCCTCTTTCTCCAGACTTGGAAGAAAATCCTAGGACAGCATGAAGACCCAGAGCATAGCATGCAGCTCTTTTCTATACACGTTGCTCACTAGATAAGAAGGGCAATGATGCCTTCATGTCTTTCCTTCAGTTGCTCTGCTCTGATCTCTCAGAGCTTACATCCATAACCCTGGATGCTTTAGATCCTAAAAAGATGTAGTGACAAATAAAAATGACTTGCAGTTTCACCTCTGCCAGATAAGTCCAAAGCAACAGATAAAAATAGTGGATGTTTGAAGGAAGTTTTTTTGTTTCTCTTGCTGTATATACCTAGCTGTGGACATGTCTTGGTGTCCATTTCTTGATCTTCATGTCTTTTGTTTGTTTGTTTGTTTGTACCAGGGTTTGAACCCAGGGGCACTTAACCACTCAGCCACATCCCCAGCCCATTTTGTCTTTTATTTAGAGACAGAGTCCCTCTGAGTTGTTTAAGGCCTCTCTTAGTTGCTGAGGCTGGCTTTGAACTCACGATCCTCCTGCCTCAGCCTCCCAAGCCTCTGGGATTACAGGCATATGCTACCGTGCAAGTCTTCATCTCTTCTTATTAATCATCTTCAGAAAATATTTTTATTTTCATAACTTCAGTCAAACTTCTTACTCATAAGTGTAGAGGGAGACTGCAAATAAATCTGAACTGGGTCAGCACCCCAAATCAATACCTTCACATCCAGTAGGGAGACACATTGCAGCTATTGATAATGTAACAAAGCATCCAAATATCCACAAATGGTTACGTATATTGTGAAGCATATGTTTATATTTCCTTGGTGAAAAGAAATATTGCTAAATCATGTCAAGACAGAAGTAAACAAAGTCCATTTACTTATTTTAAGAAATATTCTTTGAACAATGTGTTGGTGTTCCATATTATTTATCTAATTCCATAGGAAGAAAGACTTATTCCCAAAGTGTTTTAAAGCCATAGTATTTATTTGGTACATGATTATGAGGGCCAGCAATTTCAGCTGGGCTCAGCAGGGCTGTTCTCCTTAACTTGTCTGGCTCACTAATGCAACTACAGGCAGTTGTATTAGTGGGGGACTGGCTAGTCCATGATAGCCTCCAATGAGACAGCTTATTTCAAGTCTACAAAGTCTCTAGTCAACTATCAAGTTGACTATCAAGGCTAGTTCTCAAAGTCGTAGGCAGTGTTCCAAGACAGCATGCTAGAATGTACAAGGTCTGTGTTACTTAGGTTTCCATTGCTGTGACCAAAATACCTGAGAACTACTTGGATGGGGAAATCCTTATATTGACTTACCATTACAGAGGTCTCAGTCAGTGGTTGGTTGGCTCCAAGACAGAAACATCATAGCAAAGGAAAGCTCATGGCAGCTGGGAAGGAGAGAGAGAGAGAGAGAGAGAGAGAGAGAGAGAGAGAGAGAGAGAAGGGGCCAAGGACAAGTAGTCACCAAGGCCATGCCCCAAATGACCTACATCCTCCAGTCATGCTCCACCTGCCTATAGTTACCACCCAGTAGTCCATTCACATTATCATCCATCAAATGTATCAATCCACTAACAGAACGGAGTCTTCATGATTCGATCATTTCTCAAAAGCCCCACCTCTGGACACTGCTACATTACTTAACATGTGAGTTGTGGGGTAGAAGGGGGACATTTCCAGATCCAAGCAATAAAGAGGTCTCTTGAGGCTTGGGTTTGAAAATATCACAACCTGACTTCTGTCACATTCTACTGATCAATGCAAGTCAAAATCAGTCCAGATTCAAGGAATAAGGAAATAGACTCCTCTTTTTGATGGGAGGAGCTGCAACATCAAATTGTCAGTATTATGACTATAAAATGGAATGACAAATTGGGACCATTCTCATAAGAAATCCACCATACCTGGTATGGTTTGGATGTGAGGTGTCCCCTAAAAGCTCACATGTGGAATTAATGTAGGAAGGTTAGGAGGAGAAATTATTGGGTTATAGAAGTCTTAACCCAATCAGTGAATTAATCCCTGATGGGATTAATTGAAGTGGTAAGGTATGGCTGGAAGAGGTGGGAATTGGTGTATCACTATGGGGTATATATATTTTTATCTGGAGAATGGAGTCTATCTCTCTCTGCTTCCTGATGATGTGAGCTACTTCCCTCTGCCATGCTCTTCTGCCATGATGTTTTGCCTCACCTGGAGCTCCGAGGAATGGAGCTGGCCTTCTATGGACTAAGACCTCTGAAACCAGGAGCCCTCAAATAAACCTTTCTTCCTCTATAATTGTGCTGGTCAGATTGTTTAGTCAGAGCAGTGAAAAAGCTGACTGATACAATACCCCTGAAGATTCATTCTCTACCCTCTATACTCCAATTCCTGCCAGCGAGACTGGCCTGTATGGGCTACATCAATGGAGGCTCAATCCCATTGTCATCTGGATGGATATAAATGGAAATTGGAAAGAGGAAAGACTGTTGCAAGAGGGAAGTTGTTGAATTTGTTTCCTGTTTTCTTACGCCTGGTTTCCCCAGTGTTCCTGTTAAGAGGGCCACAAGGTATTAAATGGGGCCTGAGGCAGTGGGGAAATGTGAGATGGGGTATGGTATCCTGGTTGGTCCAGGCTGAGATAATCTTTCTGAGAAGAAGAGTTTTAATACAGATCTAAATGCTGTGAAAGAATGAGCTATGCAGGAAGACAGACACTAGAGGGTAAAGTGATCCAGACAGACAGGGCAGCCTATGGACTCTGTTAGAGACCAGACCATTTCAGAGATCACCAGCTGCCAATTCATGAGTGCAGGTGGGATATCGGATGAGTGTCTTTCCACTCTCCAACTCAATATATTCCCACATAAAATGATCATATTTTTATTCTCTTATAATTCTTACTGTCCTATTTTCATCAATCTTATGATTTTCTGCATTAGAAACCTAAGAATCAATTCTCACCTCATTCCAATTCAATACTTGCTTATTTTTCTGTAAGATGCTTTAACTTAGAAACACAAGTTCCCTGTAATTTTTACAGATTCTATGAGTTGCCTTTATCTTATCTGAAAGAGATAGGGATAGATACAAGATCATTATAGAAATTAAATAAGGCAGTTGAATGCTAATAAATGTTCATTTCTTTTTGCAGATATAGAAGCTATTTTAAAATATATTTTGCAACTTTATTTTAAATGGTTTTTGCATCAAAGTAAATATATACACACAGTTCCTGTAGCTGATACTCCAGTCTACTTCCTGGATCCTCATCAGTCCACGTGGTCCTCACCACAGCTGAGTGGTACTATCAGCATCTCTGTACCTGAAAGTTTATTCTAGAATCACAGCAGGCTGCCCTCTATTGCACATTGGACCAAAAGTGCTGGGAAATTAGCAACACTCTGGGAGTAGGAATGGGTTTCTAAATACCTCCAGTTCCCCTGCTTCTCATGTTGGATAAATATGAGCTGTACATATTACATTATTCTCCAGTTTCCTTTTGAAATTAAATTTATGTGATGACTGGCTTATTAACTGTGTTTTTGTAGGTTTCTTGAGTTTCCTATTCCATTTTCTCTGCTCCTATGTAGATATTTCTTGAACCTCTGAATATACAGCATGCCTCCTAATCCTAGCTCAAGGTCTACTTCTAGGTGAAGCCAGACTAAAATGATGAGTTAAATGGTGCAGAATATCTGTGATAAAAATCTAAGGATCTCCTCCCACTTCCTAAATCCTAATCCCCCAAGGACAAATTTTATTCATTCTTTCTGCTTTTAATTATTTTTATGATATATCTTCATAACTCATATCTGCTTTCAAATTTATAGATATTTTAGACAGTATCCATGAACTCCCTCATATGAAACAAGAATAGTCACTTAGGATTCTTCAATTTTGACATGAACCTTTTAATTATGAGGTTCTGTCATTGGTTAGATTTGAGTAAAAATAATATATTTAGATCTCTGTTTCCTCATAAGTCAACTATAGACTTATGAGGGTATGTGCTGATGCCCTTCTTGGAAAAGACAGGGTAGATCTGCCCCATGCTTCAGTACCCACTCTGTCACCTGCACTCTCACTCCTACTGTGTCCAGATTGTTACATTTACTTTTTCTCCTTCAGCCTTAGCAAAGATTTCTATGCTTTCCCTGTAAACATGTTGCAACTGTAGAAGAGAAGGTAAATGTTAACAACCTGAATGCAGTAAAAGTGTGGTTGGCAGAAGCCAGGTAAATATATAAAATTATATGGGATTGTTTTCCATTTCTTTAAGTCCAATGTCATAATACTTGACCACTAAGGAGAGGTTGTTCTTAAAATCAAATGAGTTCTTGAATCTTAGATTCTATCAACTGTTTATAATCACACCATATTTTTTTGTCATGGCCTTCTGGCATTGTGTGTGTGTTTGTGTGTGTGTGTGTGTGTATGTGTGTGTGTGCACGCGCCCGTGCATGCCCACCTTTATTTCATTTTGTTTCTCTGGAAAAACTAATTACCTTTCCTTTATCTTGATTTAATTGCCTTTATTTTGTCCTCCTTATTTTTCAATAGTTCAGTCCAAAATTCCATTTCTTCCTGGAATCTTGTTCCTTCTGTTTCAATCTGCACTGTCAAAACACATTTGTAAATTCTGGAAAGAGGGCAGTGGTGATGGCAGCCTAGATTGTAGACCTTCTAAAACCCTCACATGGAGATACACAGAACAGCTAGGTAACAAGATCAAAATCTCATAGGCAACATTTGCAAAAAAACCTAAATGACGGGATACCCCATGAATTCCAAAATAAATCTCTGGGAGAACCTTCAACAGTCCCAAAATCTGCGTGTTGGTTGAGAGAAAGCAAAGAACAGCAAGAAACCTTAGACAAATTGAGAGCCAGAGCCACAAAATAGCCGAGCTTTATTCACTGGAAAGTTCAGTGGGTGAATTTGAATATACTGATTGCACCCAGGAATACAAGTGGCCCAAGGGAAGACACAAAGTTTGGAGATGTCTGGTCCTGTGAACTCAAACCAACCAGGTAGGCTTCCTCTCTAGGACAGGACTCTACTATGTTTCAAATAAGGTTTGTCTCCTCTGAATTCACATTTCACTTTAATCCCCACTGAGAGCTATTGAGAGAGTAGAAGGAACCTGACTGTGGTGTTCAGAGGTGGGGCCTCTGGGAGCTGATTAAATAGGAGGAGATCATCAGGGTAGGGCCCCATGATTGAATACTAGTGATTTAGAAGAAGAGGGAGAAGGACCACAGAACACAAAGGGGCATGTTCCCTGTCTCTGCCCCACCCTGTCTCTTGCCATGAGATGCCCTGTGCTGTCTCAGGACTCAGCCAATCTGAAGTCCATCACCAGATGTGGCCTCCTGACCTTGCAGCACAACCTTGAACCAAGATGAACCTCTTTTCTTTATCACTTACCCATCTAAGGTATTGTGTTATTAGCAACAGGAAAACAGACTAATACACAGCACACAGAGGGAAATTATGGAGGATGAATCAAAATTGAGCAAATTTGGGACAAGGGAGAGGAAAAAAAATCCAAATGAAAACAAGGTAAGGAAAAGGCAGCCACTATATTTTTAACACAATAGGAAAACAACTGAACAGGAAGCTCTGTGAAATTAGAAAAACTCTGAACTCACACTCCCCTTTATTTCTGAAAAAATGTTTTAAAATAAATGGGCAGTAATTTAAAAAAATGAGCAATAGAAAAGTGCCAAAATCAAATTTCACAAAAGTAAAGATTTGAGAGGGAAAAAAAGCAGGATAAATTCCTACACAAAATGAAAACCCTCTAAAAAGAAATACATAAAAACCTGATCAAAATGTTAACCTTCTATTTCAAACAACCTGTATAAAAATGAGTCTGAAAATGAAACAACCCCCCCAAAACAAACCATAAATCACAATTAAAGAAACCACACAAATGGCATTCATGACAACATACAAAATTAAGGGAGGGGAGATAAAAACTAAACCAAAATGAACACAAAAGCAAGTAACACAATTCAGAAAATAAAATTTTTCAAAATCAAAATAATAAAAGGAGATAAAGTCGTAAGGGAGAGAAGGTAGCAGATGTTAAAGGTAGGGAGGCAAAGAAATGCCATCCTGCAGATAACATTATTCCAGTTTAAAAATGATGAATAAATAACAGACTATTTTGCAACCTCTGATGAATAAACAGATCTAGTCTTAACAGCAGACACCTTAATTGAGTCGTAAAATGCAGGCAACCAGGTCTTGTATACTTCCTGATAGAGAACACACCATCTTCTAGAGCTTTGCCCGAGCTACTGAACCTGAGCGCCATCAAACCTCTGGGTCCAGCTGAGATAGAACCGAGGAGAGCATGTTGAACCACATCGCGAGTGCACCATCAGCAAAGGCAGACCGTGGCACAGTCTGCAGGCCAAGTGGCTTCTTGAATAGATACATTTTAAGAAAAGAAACTATGCAGTGGTTTTGTTTTTGTTTTTAATGGGCAAAACTAAATTCTAGTGTTGATGCATTCACTTTTGAAATAATAACATGAAAAAAAAAGTAACATTGAGATAATTGTTGCTTATTCGGGGAGGCAGGGGGCCATGAATAAGTAGGTGCACATGGACTGCTTATGAGGGCCCCTGGAAAATCTGTTGTGACTTTGGTGATGGTTATAAGGATATTCACTTTTTAATCATTCACTAAATTATTTGTGTGTGTTTTGTTGGTGTGGTTTTCTGTACCTGTGTGTTTTATTAGATAAAAGTTGCTTTGGAAAAATAAGGAATCTCCCAAAAGAGGTCAATGTGGGAAAAGAAATATATTAGCAGAAAGTGTAATGAAACTTTAAGGCAAGTCATTTCATCATGGTGCTAAATACATAAAAATTAGAATACAAATTACCTGTCTTATCAGTAATTCAGTGAATTGGTCACAAATATTTCCTGTTTTTTAAAACCCTTCTTCTTTTCTGGAGGCTGAAGAGAGGTGTAGGTTATATTTTCTTTGCCAGAGAGCTGATTGATACATAGTCGTTCTATGTGTGTGTGTGTGCGTGTTTGCGTTTAAATAGGACAAAGGGTAGAAAAAGAAAGCACTGAGAAAGTTTTGGAAGACTTTGTTTTGTGCTACTAGTTCATTGTGGGGAGATCTGTTTATGAAATCTTTTAGTGGTCAGTACCTTGGACAAGATTTAAGGAGACAGTAAGTAGCACAGTAACATGTTCAAGTCAGTTTCAGCTCTGCCACTAAACCAAGAGGTACTCTTGCTTGAAGAATTTGACCTAACTCTTAATAGTCTCATCTGTAAAACAGAAATATTCCCTGTCCCTAACCATCATAAGAAAGGAGGGAGTTCTTCACACAGTTTTGCTCAGAACCAGGATGGAAGCTGATGTGTCCACAGAAAGGATGGGTGATGTTCAGGGGGTAGGAGGGGCTGGGTGTGGGTACCAGGCAAGAAGAGGCTTGGAGAGCAGCCACTGGAGCTCAGGGCCATTCTCATCTTTCTGTGCTTGTACCCAGCAGAAAAGAGGAGGAGGCCTGTTTGCATAGAATGCTGTCACCCTCCACCCCATTATTGTGCTTTGAATCCTTATTCCATGTTCTCACACACATAAAATATTGCATTTGTATGTGCTCTGGTAAATACACTATGGCCAGAGTCGACCAGTCTGGGGGGCTAAAGTTACCCACGAACTATAGGGATGGATATCTCACCCACATGGAGCCTTTTCCAAGGACTACAGGTTAGGAACTGTGTTTCAACACACAATAGAAACTGTAATGTATTCAAATCAAAGAACATGTTTGAAAAATGAGAACTTAATTCTCTGCTTCCCAATGAATGGTTGAATCATCAACTTTTCTAGAGACAGTAATATCTAGAGCCATCTTGCACCAACTCTAAAGAGCCAAGTGTGTGCGTTTCTTTCTGATTGGACATCACACTGGGGGGCTTGAAATCAAATGTAGTAGGGATAGTCAGAAACTGGCAACTGCTGCACATGGGGGTCCTTCCTCTCTCTCCCTCTCTCTCTTCCCATCTTTTAAGGATGGCTATTAATTGTGTGGCAGCAATACCAGAAACCAACACAGAAACTAATACAGTTACAGAAAAATAGTTGTATCACTTTGCTTTGTGCAATTAAAAACCAGTTTAATCAATCAGATTGGTAAGGACAACTCCTTCCTCCAAATGTTGTTATCATTGTTTTTATAAATAATTATTAAGTACTTACTATGTACCAGCTGCAGTTAGGTAATGAGAATACTGTGATGAACAAAAGACTCTCTGTCCCTGGCTCCCAACAAACAGGGAAGATCAAAGCAAGCAAACAGTATTACAAAAAGACAAGCTCTCTAAACGAAGAGAGTAGGGTACTTGGAGAGCTTATAATGGGGAAGCCTGATTCAGATAGGAAGGTCAGGCAAGGTCTCATTACAGAAGTGAGCTGAACATGAAATACAAGTAGAAATTAGTAACTAACTAGTAACTAGCATGATGCTTCTGTGTGAGCGTGTTTGGAGAGCCAGAGAAGAACAAATATGAAGTTCCCCAGGTAGGAAAGAGTTTGACATCATGAACTAATTATGCTGCTTTTGATACTGTAAGGAGAACTTTGGATTTTATAATAAGGACTTTGAGTTTCATTCTAATCACAGGGGGAATTAGCCAAGAGACAGGAAATATTAAGCCTTTTTATTGTAAGAAATGAAAAGGCAAGGATGATCCTCTCATTGTTACTATTTACCTCTGTAAGGGATGCAAGAAAGCTGAGGAAGGTGATTCCAGGCTTAATGTAGTACCAACAAGGATGATGCTGTGGTTAATGAATGAGAGCCCATGCATTAACTTCTTAGCATAGTATCCAGCATTATTATTATTAATTATAATTATTTGGAAAATCATTGCAATACCAAGTTTCTACAGCTTCTCTTGTAAAATAGGGGTAGTATCCATCCTGAAGTATATATGCAAAACAGGACCCACATAACAAACCATAAAGCACAATTTTGTTTTTTGAGGGGGAGATGGATGTGGCCTAGGAAATGGCCCCATTTCTCTTTCATCTGCAGGACATTTTCATTGGTTTGGAAACTGTTCTTGGCTCCTAGAAAATAAACCAGTGTGTGCTCATAGCTTAACTTTGGAAATGCAACTGGTTTCCTTTGCTTTGACACAAGTACTTTTCTTCCTTAACACTCACCAGATCTTGCGCCTAGGAGTACAGGTGTCTGCCAGGAACGGCAGAGTGAGCATCCAGCCCGGGTGCATGTGCCTTGGCCTGATTCCACACCACGATTGCCAAGATATTCAAACCTGAAACTAGCGGTACTGCAGGTTTAACGATCCACTGACAGAAGCTTTTAGAAATGTGTGACTTCTGTTTGTGCCAATGGGGTGTTTTTCCTGTGCTCCCCGTTTTCTGCAGATGGCTCATTTAAGATAACTCCCAGCCACTACCTTCTGCTTGGATTCAGGGACATTACTTGTCTTCCCCATATATTTCAAGTTCCAGAATCTTCTACATTTCCTGTGTTTTCTCCTTCTCCCTTCTTCCTTTCTGTCCCCTCCCCCAGTGCTAAGGGAAAAAATAAAACAGATTTCTAAAAAATCCTACAGAATGAAAACTTTCCATGAGTCCAAACCAAATCTGGCATCATTTATACCTGGGCAGCTCTTTGATTCTGTGGCCGGAAATAGTTTGCTTCAACACCTGAGATTTTTTTTTTTCTTTTTAATGACCTTATTTTAATGGTTTGATTTTGACAAATCCTGAGTTCCTGCTGAAAGGGATACATGAGACACCTCATTCCTCTAACTGGTGACAGGAGTTTATGAAGCCTGGGCTAGTACAGTGAGAAGGAGTTAAAGGCAATTTTAAGAAATGAATAGCGTTCCCAGTTAGGGGTGAAGACTAGGGCAGGCACATCATCTCTGTGATGAGGAGAGGAAGGCTCCCTAGAGGAGTGGATGCTCTAAGGCAATGGCTAGACTATGATGAGAAGACATGTGTCCAGGAGGACTTTTAAGATGCAAAGGGAAACCCCAAGCTAGGTCTGCAAAAAGCAAGACAAAGGAGGCCTGGAGTAGGTTGTCTTGAAAGGAGAATAAAAAAGCCCAAGAAAAAGGGGCATGGACGGTGCATTGAGGCTCATGTCTGGTGTAGAACTCAGAAACTGGCAAGAATCCATCCAAAAAGGCAGCAGGTGGCACGTGCAGAAGTGCGTAGGTCCATGCGTGCAGAGGCAGCTTATGTCTTGCACTCCCGCGCGTACTTTTTCAGAGATATAACAGGTGTTAGCCACAACTATTTAATTATTCACTTTGGAGACCTGAAGGGCCTGGTAACAGAGCCTTCTGGAGTTTCTTGGAAAGGAGAAAAGGGTTTAATAAGTTAGGAGCCTTTGAATCATGTAGATGACCTCCCCACTGAGGGAAACTCAGTTTTCCTGAAAAGAAGCACCCTGTAGTGACAGAGTCAGACAAGCTGTGATTTGGAAAAGGCACATGCAAGTGCACACATGCACACAGATCACCTCTGCATTTCATTTTCCAAATGGATGTTTTGGGGGTGCCTTTTATTAGACTGTGGATTTTCTCAGTTTCTGACTCAAGATTAAAGGGTCTGAACTCATAAGCAAATTGTCACTTCACCTGCTTGGGCTTGCCTTGTATTTCAGGTTACAGAGCAGAACACCCTGACTCAGCATACCCTCCCTTCCTGCTAGTTGCCTATGATTTAATACAATTAGAGGGGTTCATTTGCTCGACTTCCACTATTGACTACAAGAGAGATACCTGGTACAGGCTGGGACCCTGGCGTGTGTGATGGGGGCTTCAGGCAACACCAGGAGCTCACAGGAGAGCAAGCAAGTTGCCAAAGACCAAGACTGAAGTTCACTTCTGGTGCTCTTCTGTGTGTTAGAGCAAAAGATATGCAAAACTGCTGGGAGAGGTTTTCTGTTTTGTCTTTTATTTTTTTTTCCCTTAGTTCATCAAAGTCACAGTTAACAATGTAAACTTTTGAGACAAATTAAGGAATCATATGGCTTATTTTATTTTTTGCATGACCCAAAATCTTCCCAAGAATAATAAAAGTTCAAGAACAAAGTTAGTCAACTAGGGGTTTCATTGTTTTCTTGCAAGTACCTTCCCACCTTAAAGAGCCACTCATAATATGAAAAGCCTTGACATTGATAAGATTCTTGGATAACTGATCCCACCAGGGTGTTTGGGAGATTAAATTAAATGTGCTAGGACAGGCAAAGTGTCTAAGCAAAGAAGACGTTAATGAGAGTTGGATTCTTTATCCCATGTCATCCCTGGTTTGAATCAGCTTCTTCCCAGGGCTCTGACAGTGTGTTGCCCAAATCTCTAGCACAGCATCATCCTTCTGTTTTATTCTTACGTCAGCCTTCCAGCTGGTCCATGTGTCCCTGGAGAGCCAGGGTCAGGTCTTATTTATTTTGATAACCTTCCTAACCAAATTTAACCAAAACATCTGGAAGGAAAGGGTCACCTTCATTAGAGCTGCCTCTATCTTGATCAACTTCCCTGATGACTCTAGAATTTAACAATTCTTTGTTGCTTCTCTGGCTTTTGAAGCCTTACCTTGTTTCTAACATTCTTTTACATTCCTCAAAGTAATAGAAAATATAGGCTTATTACTAATTTAAATTTAAATTAATTTGGCTTTGATAACACTATGAATTCTAGTTGTTAGGGTCCAAGAGAGAGGGGCTGTCATGTGTCCTGAGGACCCTGGAAAAGGAGCAAGTTAATACCTTTTAAGAGGGGGCATTAGCTTCTCTTTTCTGATCACAGACAGGTTTGCCCTTTCAGTCACAGCAAATGCTTCACCCAGTTGAACTTCTCAAAGCATGGTACCCGGACAAGCAACATCAGCATCATCCTGAAACTTGTGAGAGATGCAAATCCTCCACCCTCAATCCAGACAGATCTGAATCAGAAATCAGGGCAATGGAGCCCAGTAACCTGCATTTTAACAAGCAGACAGCAGATTCTGAAGCACTCCAGTGACTGAGAACCATTTATCTTTTACCACAATTAGGGCAAGAGCCAGGTTGCCTGCACTGTGAATTACTTTTCTGTGAGGATGAACAAAGGAGAGGGCACAGGCTCTGCATTTGGTCTTTGCTAGCAGAACTCTGAATGAGCTCAGGGTAACAGGATCCCTCTCCTGCCATCTTTGTGCTAAATGGGAAGTGTTTTCATTTGTTTTCCCCTAAATCTTTATATCTGCAAATCTCAGTGAAATTTAGTAGAACTAAAATTAGAGAAATAGTAATGTGAACCTGATGCATTCTGTATTTGAAAGGATGCTCATTTCCCACTGTTCGAGTAAGGGAGAAAGACAGTTCTTTAATCTTTTCATCAAGACTCTAGCAGACAGAGCACTATGAGACACAGAACCACTTTCTTCCCAGTTTATAAGTGTTTGGTGGATTTTAAGTGGTAGAAATCCCAGATAATGCCAGGGGGGAGGTGGATATATAAAACTATAAGCATCCAAAATCTAATGGGACAGGTCTACTGAGATAATTCCTTATTTCTGCCTTTGAAAATTCTTTTGTCCAAATTGAGGCACCTTGTTTCTCAAGAGGTCCATCAACGTGCACTTATTTGCTCGGGCTATAGGAAGAAATGCCTCTAAGCAGGAGCTATGCAGTCATAGGCTGTGGAGGAGGAGCTGGCTTGGCGGGACACCAAACTGAGCATGGAGATGCAACTCTGAGAAGACATAGACCCTGCCCTCATGGAGCTGACAGTCAGCAAAGACAAGGGCAAGTAACCAACTATCACAAACAGCAAGTAAGTTTGGCCTAAAGTTACCACTGTACATGTTTTAAGTTTGGACTAAGGATTTCTCCTTATGTAGTAACTGTAATTAACTTGATATATGAACAGACTATAACATAACCTAAGAATATACTCTTGCAACAAATAACTGAGCGTAAGGCAATCATAGCAGCAGAAACTCCTGCCAATCAGAGGCTGAGAGCCACCACAGAAGCACATAAAGCAAAAGCTAACTGCAGCCAATCGGATTGTTTTCTGTGTGTCATTTCTTTTACTCTGGCTACAAGTATAACTTGCAAATAGGGTAGAATGGAGCATTACAAAGCATTTTTGCTCTGAATTAGTACCTGATTCAGTTTCTTTATTCAAATTAACTGCTATATTTAATTTTTCTAAAGTTTTTTTTTTTTTTTTTTTTTTTTTTGACAAGAGAATGGAATGGACAGGACATGGTGGCTGATAGAGAATGTAGAGAGAAAACTAAAGGCATCCACAAATGGAAGATAGTCCACTACATCCAGAACAGAAAGGAGAAGGAAGCAGTTAAGAATGAGATGGTAGCCCTATGTGAAGAGATCATTACCTGGGAGTTTTAAGCAGATGACAGATGGACACTGTAGGCTTTAGATGGAGGCTTGGTTGAGCACAGGCATGATTGTGTGACAGCAAGAAGATCCTCAACCGAAAAAATCAACACGGATAAAATAACTAGAGATAAACTCAAAAAGAAATTGACCAAACTATATGAGATAAATTTTTATATTTTCCTAAGAGGCAAAAGAGCAGACTCAGAGTCATAAAGCAGAATCTGATGTTCTTAGTTAAGATGACTCTACATTAGAAACATGCCGATCCCCCCCAACTCAGTATATATTTGCAATGATTGCAATAAAAATATTAAAACATTTTCCACACACATGAAAACCTTTCCCATCCACCCTCCATCTCCTACTGAGAGCTAAAGAAAATGATTGCGAAGATTTTCCCCTTTTGATAGAGATTACACCCAGGAGCACTTTACCACTGAGCTAAATCCCCAATCCATTTTTAATTGTTTAAAAAGTTTTGAGATAGGATCTTGCTAAGATGCTGAGGGTCTCTCTAAATATTGCAAATGTTTTTAAAAATATAAATAAGCAAGAGTAACCAAGCAAACCCTGAATAAGAACAGCACTGAAGGGGGTGGATAATTTTACCAAATTTAAAAACATATCACATGGAACAATACTTACAGCATATTAGAAATGATCCAAGTTTTCATTGCTAGCAGACTGATTGAATAAACTACAGTACATTTGCTACATGGATTACTAGGTAGTCATGAGAAAGAATAGGAGAATCTATATGGACTGATAAGGAGAGATTGCCAGAATAACAAATAAGTGAAAAATCAGTGGGCAGAATAGTACATTTGTGTAGTATAAATATGTGTGTAAAAGTGAACAATAGCTGCAAAGAAATGTTAAATTTCACTACTAACTTTGATAGCATTGTCAAAGGTTTATCTGTAGTGAGGGATAAAGCAAATAAATATGAATCTTAATGTCACTAAACATTTACTAAAGGTTTTCATGTAAAAAAAGATTCTAATATAATATCAAAATTAAGGTTGGAAATTTATATTGTTAAATTAAATTTGAAGTATTGGCATGAATTAATTTTGTTAAAAAATGTGTATATTTTGTATCAGTCCACACAGAGCTTAGAGCAATGGTATCTTTGTAACAATGAGCACCCCTAACACCAAGATTTTGTCTTTCAAATACTATTCTTCAATAAGAGAGGATAAGAGGCTTCCCTATGAAATTGCTGATGCAGCTCTGTAGGAGGGAAAGTGAGACTGGGGTATCATGTCCTAGAAAATACAAAAGTTCTTAGAGATAATGGGAGCATGCTAACACAGAAGCCAATTTGTATTTCCCACTGATCAAATTCAGTTCATGATATTTCTAAAAGAATACTAACTGAATTTAATTGAAACACTGAATAAATAACATTGATAGAGTCCATAGTGCTACAAAAAAAAAAAAAGAAAAGTCAAAACTCATTTGGTACTTCTAAGGGTGATTATTGCACCAACATTTTCTTCTAAAAATTAACTAAAAGGTGGGGCATGGTGGTGCATATCTCTAATGCCAGTGACTAGGGGAGGCTGGGGCAGTTGCAAGATCAATGCCAGCCTCAGCAACTTAGGAAGGCCATAAGCAACTTAGGAAAACCCTGACTCAAAATGAAATTTAAAAAAAATTTAAATACCCCTGGGTTCAATTTCTGGTACCAAAAAAAATAAAAAAGAAAAGAAAAGAAAAGAAAAAAGGAAATTAAAAATTATAGGAAAAAATTGAGCATTTACCTTGCTTTAAAAAGAAGAACCATAATTTGTTAATGATGGAAATCTCTTCTTTATTGAAAAATGCCAGCTAATAAATGTGAACAAAATAAGAAAATTTAGAAATCATTGTTTGGAAATCCCCAGTGAAGTAATTAATTCAGGCACATATAAGCAGTAGATGATAAAGCAATTAGGTGCCAAGTGGATGAGGAGCAGGATATTCACGTTTTAAAAATTCCCTCCACACAGATTTTAGGTTAATTCCAAGGAAGGAATCAATTTAATATCACTAATGGTAAGACACACCTTTTGGTGTGATTCTCTGTGAAGCATAGAGTACCACCCAAGACGTAACCTAGCAAAAAATTCTGTAACCTGAATCTAACTAATCTGTTAGATGTAACTTTTAGTTTGCAGGAAATAAAGGAATAGAGAAAAAAGTTAAATAATACCACCATGAAACAAGGTGACAAATCCAGAATTTGAGGCATTCTAGAAGACAATGGGCCTGTTCTCTTTATAAGAGACTAAATAAACAAATAAATAAATAAAAGGTGTGAGGACTCTTATAGATTAAGAGCAAAAAAATACAATATTTGAATACATGGATGCTAACTGGGTTTTGAATCACTGAAAAAAAATGTTGGAGGAAATTTGCATATGGACTGGTATTAGGTAATATGATAGGATTTGGGTTATTTTTCTTAAGTAGGGTAATCATATTGCAGAATGTAGGAAGATGTCTATTTTTCTGTTTTCTATTTTCTAGAAGATGTTTATTTTTCTGTTGCGAAGTCCTTGGGTGTGAAACGGCATGGTGTCTGCAAGTTACTTTTAAATAGTTGAGTTAAAATAAGAGGACAGATAACATAAATACTACAGGATTTTAAAATGCTATTGCTCCAATCCATAAACTTCTTTTTTAGATATTTGAAAATTATAAAAATTGAAATTTTAAAAGAAAAAGAAAAAACTGATTCCTAAATTTCTGGATTGGGCAAGCATTTAGTAATTCACCAAGAGAAAGAAAGCACAACAAAACCTGAAATTGAAGAAGAAGGGTTTTTCCCTTGCTTCATTCTCTCCTCACCTTGTTACTCCATGTGGGAGGCTCTGGGAGCCAAGATTAGGGTCTGGGGCTAGAGGAAAGGCCAGGGGGGCATGAATGGGTCTTTTCATCTTGGACTTAGTCTTGTGATTCAGTTTAGTCACCAAAACCAAGATTTTCAATTTGGGTTTACTATAAATATTTAAAGGCAAAATCTACAAACCTTGGTAATGTACTAGGGAAGCAAGTGTCAAGAATGACCTCAGCTTTCTGAATTATTCAGGTAGGTAAAATATATTATCATCATGGAGATACCTTGACCTCCCAAGGTTCAAAAAACTTAAGGTCAACAAATAAATACACGAAAATCTCCAAGATCTGCATTCAGTATTCAATTTTCTTAAAAGTAGAGGAGATTCTAGTCCATAAGTGGAAATACAAGTTTAAAATGCAACTTCATTAGTTGTTAGAGAAATATAGATTAAAACTATTATGAGACATTATTCTATACTTATTAGAATGGCAAAAAATAGTAATATTAATAAAATACAAAACTAGATTGTGGAGCAACTGGAAGTTCCCTATGTTGCTAGTAGGAAGGCAACAAGGGTACCACTTGGGGAAAACAGTTCAGTTTGGAAAGCGATTGATTGTTGCTTATAAAATTAAAACATATATTTACCACAGATGAGCAATTCACTCCTGGGCATTTCTCCAAACGAAATAAAAACAAATTCACATAAAAATTAAAAGCAAATATATAAGCAACTTTTGTTCAAAATTTCCTAAGGCTGGAAACTACCCAAATGTCCTTCAAATGATGAATGGGTAAACAAAATATGGTGTATCCATGCAACAGAATACTAGTCAGCAATAAAAAAGAATGGAGAACCCATCCACACAACATGGGTGAATCTCGATAGTATTATGCAAAGGGGAAAAACCCCAACTCAAAAGGCCACATACGGTATGTATGATTCCATTTTTATGACATTCAAGAAAAGACAAAATGATGGGGCTAATAGTTAAGAGTGAGATAGACTACAAAGGGGCACGAGGGATTTTTTTTTTTTTTTTTTTTTTTGCAGAGGGTGGGAGTGATGGATGGCTCTATATCTTGATTATGACTGGGGTTATCAAACTGTATGCATTTGTCAAAACTCATAGAACTGTTCATTTTAAAAGGGTGAATTTACTGTGTGTATATTAAATTTCAATTCTTTTTTAAAAAATAAAAATTCAAATAACTGTTATCACACTAGGTTAATGCCCAATGCTATTAAAACAAAGTCAATTAGCCAACAACCACCAGGGGTTGTTGCCATGACCCTTCCTATGTTAGAGAGCAAATGTTAAGAACCATGGAGTGCTAAGGGCTGATGGAGGGGAAAAGACTGCAGATTGCAGGCAGGAGAACAGCTGGTGAGGCTTGCTCATGTGGTTTAGGTCAGCCCTGTTTTAGTTCATCTGGGCACATGTCAATAACACCATTCATTTGCTAATGTTTCTTAGGGTGCCATTCATCAGCAGTGCTATTGCCAAGCCAGGAGCCCTAGGCTCTGCATACCTCAGGTGGTCAATAAATTATTTTCTTGATTTGCCAATAAAATATTCCTAGATCAAGGTTATATGTCATAGGTATATTGAGCCCTTTAGCTAAGTACTGCTTAAGTGGAAAGCTTCATGAAACCTTGCCCTAAAATTCCTTCCTGTGGTATTCCTACACATGCGATACAACGATGTGGTGGGAGAACTTGGAACATAAAGTCTGAATTCTGGAATGCTTTCAGTCCTAGCCTCTCCCACTAATCCACTATGTCCCCTAGTGAGTCATTGGCAAGCCTCAGTTTCCCCACCTGTCAAGTGGAAGTATTTGTTGTTCCAATCAATACAACACATTCTGAATGAGAAAGCAATCTGTAAACTGAAAAATGTTATTTATGCAGGAAATTGAGGTCCCAGGCATGAATCCCCTCCAAGGACACTGGGCTCTCTCTCCCTTCACCCTCCTCTGGATGGCTCCAATCCTTTGTTCTAAGAGGTTTTTTTTTTTTTTTTTTTTCTTTTTTTTTTTTTTAACGTCTGTGAAATGATACTGCTGCCTGCCTCCTCTCCAGCATTGGCAGTTCCTACTAAAGCAGCCCCTAACAATGACTTGGATGAAAGAGGTAAAGGAAGAGGCCAGAGGGTCTCTGGAAAGAAAGGAAGCTTGTAGCTTTTCAAGTTCAATGAGGCTTAGGAGGTTGGAAGGCTCTCCAAATAAAGGCTTGTTTAAAAGAACGCCAAGGATTCAAAGCCCGCTCTTTTCCCAGACCTCTGACCACTTTCAGCCGCCCAGGGATGTGTGTGTGTTTACCCCTGTCTCTTGCTCCCTTCTGGAGTCATTATTCCACACTCAAGCCTAGATTCCTGAATCTGTGATGACACAAATGGAATTACCTGGAAGGTCTGACTGGGGTCAGACCTTGGAACCCAGGGCAGCAGGTGCAGCTTGCGCCTCCATTCCCAGCCCCAGGGACTTGATATATGCAAATGCAAGGGCCATCAGGCCAGGGACAATAGAGCGTCTTAATCCCCCCAGGCAAGGGGAGGGGAGAACGCTCCTCCACACCCCTCCCCCTTACAAAAGCCAAACTCCAAGCAGAGCATCTATAGAATGGAGATCTTCCTGTGCAAGCCATGCATTCTTTCTCTTCCAAGTGCTCATTCCCAGAAAGGAGCAGAGCTCAGACGCCTGGGAGAAACCTTCCTGGGAAACTTAGCTCAAATGCTGCCAGCAAACTTGGGGTATTTCTGCTAATCGGTAAAAACTGGAGAAAGCCCTTGGAGGCCAGGTCGACTAGGGTTACTGAGGTTTGATTTGACAGTGTAGTAGAAACACACCAGGATTTGGCCTTCAAAAAGACATTTATTTATGATTTATGTGACCTAAGCAATAGCAAAATCCCGGTCCTTATTGTATTTGGCTTTGAGCTCTTAGGACAAGTCTGTCCCCTTAGTGAACTGAGATAGTGTTCCCTCAGAGAGTTCAATAAAGAAGCAAATGACTTCTGTTTGTCTGAAGATTTTAAGTCTCCACCTCCACCATCTAGAGGGTTTGGCTCTCTGTCCCAAAAGTAGGTCATAACAATGCCTCTCTTTTATATTCACTTTTTACCAAGTGAATCTCTGTGGCCTGGCACTGTGCTAAGCACTGGGGCTATCAAGGTGGAAAGTGTGTAGACCAAGATACCCCCAAAATATTTTTGCCCCCTTTTGTTTCCTCTGTCTTCCAACATAGCCACTAAACCTTCAAATGCATACATTTTGCTCTCATGAGAAAAAAAGTGAAATGCCATCTGCATACAAATTAGGAAAGTTTACAAACTACAATCTCACATTGTTCAGGTTTTGCCAGTTTTTCCAGGTCTTTCTTTGTCATCTTCTTCCCTCCAAACACTTTATGAGACCAGTTCAGTCACTAAACAGACATGATTCCTTTTGGCCTCAGGTGAATATCACTCTCCCAATACTTCCCTTTGATACTGCAAAGAAAATTCTTGTGGATTTAATTCCCCTCTTTGGGTACACACTTTAAAACTGGAAGAAGTAGCCTTTGGTCAAGACTGAGGCTCCTTCCAAGTCTAAGATACTGTGATTCTGGGATAGTAATACAATGTCCTTGTTAAATCTCAAATGGCATGTTTCAGGTATTGTCAGTGACTCCTATTCTGCCCAGAGACAGAAGAAACAGAACACTTCTTATCTAGCAGAATTTGAGCTATGGTTTTTGAGCTATGAGACTTGTGGTTTTTCCCTTTTCCATTTCTTGTATTTTCATTTCTCATCCCTGGAAAGATTTGCTTCTTAGACACTGTTGGTTTAGTCTTGGCCAGAGAGAGTTCTGGGGTTGCCTGGGCTCTGGTACTTCTGGACCACCTGGCTGTGTCCAGGTTGGAGCCATAGTCCAGCACCTCCTGTGTGAGGCACAAGATAGAGAGGGCTGTGGAATTGCAAAAGAGTTCTCTTCCCTTCTCAGAATATTGCAGTGAGATGCCAAGGACCACAGCCCACTTGCCCGCCTGCTCTTGGGAGAGTCGGGTTCATTATTTTCTAATGTTTTCAGATTCAAATTATCATGTAAATTAGAGTTAGGAAATCACCATTAGGTCATTTTTCCTATCCTCTCAGGGACTGAAGTGGGATCAATGTATGTTCTCTAGTTCTTTGTTCTCCCTTGTGTTAAATAATGTAAGGAATGGGGCTTCTATTCTTGAGAGAGTATTACATATTCTAATAGATTTTCACAGTGAAGAAGGCCTTTCATCTTTGGCCCAAAGTTTCCTTTCTTTAAATTCATTTCATGACTTCATTCCTTGGATCTCTCTTTACTGCGGCCTCTCCCTTTTGGGGTTTAGGCCCTAAAGATATATTTCTTAGAATTGGTTCTCTGATTGAGACCCATGAGCCCAGGCTGCCTGAAATGGAAACCAAGTCCAACCCAAGCAAATCTTTTCCTTCTGTTACAAATGGAAAGTATTATAGAAACAGCAAGCAGAGATCCTGACCCAATGTCCTGCCATGTTGTAGGTCAGAGATTCAATTCAATTTCTTCTCTAGATCTTTTATTATTCAAATACTATAAATTGTCTTGTTACACTCTGAAGAGCCCAACACACTGACTCAGGAATACTTCTTTTTCTTTCTGTGTTTTCACAGCCACACACTTCTGCCCTAAAACCACCTGCTCCATCTAGGAATAAAGGTGGCAGTGGGGGAACCTGAAGGCTCTTGGAAGGTGTGTGCTAAAACTCTCAGGGAGAACTGAGTCTGCAGCCTTTTCTGTCCCTGTCTTGAGACCAGTGGTAGAAGATAACAATTCTACCTTTGTCATTAATACTTGGCTTTTACTTGGAACTCTATAATTAAGCACCAGTCAGGATCTGAAATGGTTTCAGGATGCTTCACCCACAACTAGTGAAGGTTATACTTATAGACAGAAAAAGGAAATGATCTACAGAAAGCGGAAGTGACGTATACCCAGATAGCCCCATGGGGTACAGCCTGTGCACCTCATTTGAACAGTCGGCAGCCTGTGATTGACTGAGACTTGACCACTTTTTACAAGAGCAGGTTGAAATCTGTTTACATTCCAAGTTAGGTTGCAGATCACTATGTGTGGAGAAATTTTTAGGCCAAATTTAAAATATGTACAGAGGTAGCTTTAAGCCAAACTGAATTCAACACCTGGAAGTGATAAGCTGCTTGCTTGCAGAGTCCCAAGGCATCACATGGCAAAAGACAGGGAGCAGGGAGCGTGCATGAATATCTTGGTGTATCTTGTCTTTCTGTTTCTCTTTTTATAAAGCCACCAGGATTAAATCACGGGGGCTCCACCATAACAACCTTATCTAGTCCTAATCACATCCCATAGACCCCATCTCTAAACATGAGTAGTTGGATTAAGTTTTGACCTTCTTAATGTCTCACAGTGGAGATTAAATTTCCATACATGAAGCCTTGGGAGAAATTCAAATCATGTCCACCTATCCCCGCAAGATAGGACTAATTGTAACTTGTCTTGTGAGTGACGATGTGTATGGACTTTATTTAGAAAGCTAATTCTTTAGCTTTATCCTTTTGGGTATATCATGTAACCTCTTTGTGTGTTGTATTAGTTATTGATGATTGTGTTAACAAATAGCCCCAAGACTCAGTGCCTGAACATAGTTTCTGTGGGTCAGGAATTGCCTTAAACTGGAGGGTCTGGCTGAAGGTCTTTTGTGAAATCCCAGAGTGCGCTGATCTGAGGTTTTGACTGGGGTAGGATGATCTGCTTCCAAGTTGGCCCTTAGTAAGTCTGCTTGAATATCCTCATGCATGATGGCTGCTTTCCTCCAGAGCTAGTGATCCAGGAAACCAAGACAAAGCTGTCCTACCTTTAGTGACTGAATCAGACATCTCACGCCATTATTTCTGCAATACCCTATTAGTTATAAAGATCAGCCTTATTTATGGTGGTTGGGCTGTACAGAGGGCAGGAATTTCAGAATGTAAGAATTATTGAAGACCATCTTGGAGGCTGCTAGTGATAGGTTTGTTTGCTTATTTGTGCTTGGAGACAAAGAACTGGATAATTTCTAAGGTCTTTTGTAACCCTAGTTATTTTATGGTGAACATTCCCATGAATATCCATATTCTAATAGGAATTCTGGATTTAATTATGTCTTCACTCTGCAATGAGTTAAGGGCATGATAAGACAGGTAAGAGTAGTAGGATGTCTCTCCTGGCCCCTTTCAAATCAGATCATAAAAATTACTACCAGGCTTATATATAAGCTGACACAATCCTGACTCTGGGGGTGTTAGCGGGGGAAGCTGTACACCTTTTAGATGGACTTTGCAAGACTGGATATTCTGACATACCAATGTTGTCTTCTCTATTGCTACTGGGAATTCTCCAAGCCACACACATACCAGTGTTATCAGCAGGAAAATGTCATGAGGGGCAGCCTGACAATGTGGCATTGTCCTGTGGGATTTATGATGGGGTTCCAACAAATGACCTTTTATCTCATTTGTTTTTCCCTAGGTGGGTGGATATGCCCCAACGCAGGCTCACAGGGAATGTTGGAGAACACCTGCTTTCAGGTTGCTTTTCTGTCGCGTCTCCAAGATTTTTGTGCACTCCTTTCCACCTTTGATTGGCACCATCTTGGCAGTGTCCTGCAGATGGAATGTTATTTTAGGGAAGTCTTGGGGTGTAGGGAAGTTGGCTGTGGAAGTCCTTGTGAGTGGCTATGATTTGTGGCAAAGAATGTTTTATAGTTGAATTTGCCCCGGCGCAACTCCTTCTGCAAGTCAGCATGGGATGGAATAATGTTATTAAAACCGAGGGAAAAGAGAGAAGAGTATTGTATGTCAGTCAGGGTTAAGAGAAAAAGATTTTTCAAAGTTACAAAAACATTCTTAAGGAAATACATCACCGGTTCACATATGATTTTTCAGAGAACCTGGATTCAAACTCTGATGTCTTACTCTTTGTGACTTAGGCAGGGACACAAAATCTTTATGTTTTCTCATCTATGAAATGATAATTAACACCTTTCTTTAAACCCCAGCGTATCTGTGAGAGTCAGATGAGAAATTTTCCTCATTACAAGGTACTTTTGAACACATTAGCAGATATAGGGTGGAAGCTATGTGGTTAGAGACATGGTACTGCAGTCAGCAAGCTCTAGATTCAAATCCAGGTTCTGCAATTAGCTATGATTGAATCACATGCTTCTCAGACTTTAATGTAGGCACAGATCACATAGAAATTGGGTTAGGATGCAGATTCTGGTTCAGTATGTCTGGCGTGGGGCCTGAGAGGCGAGGTTTCCAGGTGACACCTGTGCTTCTGGCCCAAGTTTTGAAAAACAAGGAGTTAAGCTCTGAGTCATTAGTTCCCTACCCTGACTGGCCATCAGAACCACCTGGAAACTCTGTTTCTAATGCCTACAGTGCATCTCAGATCAATCAAACCAAAATCTCGAGGGATGGAATGTATCATCAGTAGTTTGTGCTAAGACTTAGTTTATTAATCTGTAAAATAGGAAAATAGAGTTGGTCCTCTGCATCTGTGAATTCTGCACCCATGGATTCAACCAGCTACAGATTAAAAACATTCAGAAAAGAATTTTCATCGGTAGTGAACATATACAGACTTTTTTCTTGGTCACTATTCTCTGAACAATTCAGTATAACACGTATTTGCATAACATTTACATTGTATTGGGAATTATAAGTAATCTAGAGATGATTTAAAGTATATGAAAGGATGTGTGTAGGCTACATATAAATATCACACCATTTCCTGTATGGGACTTTGCAGACTTTGGTATCCACAGCAGGTCCTGGAAGCACTTTCCTGTGGATACCAAGGGATGACTGTAATCATCTTTCCCTCACAAGCCTATACTGGGATTCAAAATTTATAAGGCTCTTGATACAATGTCTCTGATTCATAAAATAGCTGCCAAGAATTTATTATAGATACTATCATACTTTTGAGTTTACTGGGCACTTGTGCATGTATTATCTCACCTATTTCTCAAAAACTAAAAACCTGTGAAATAGTTGTGTGCTGGTGCATAGCTTGACTCAATCCATGGCCAGGAGACAGGGGAGCTGGGACTGGAATCCAAGTCTCCTCACTCATTTCACTGAACAACTTTGCGGCCTCTCCAGATGGTTCTAATAATGTGAAGTATGACCCATAAACTTCTTTCATGGGATGTAAAACCTGCCCGAACGTATCATCGCCACAGAGGGAGCCATCCACTACTGGCGTTCACTCCCTTGGCCTTACCCTCTCTGACGTGTTGAAGTACGGGCGACAGATGGAGTTTACTCTCCTCACCTCCAAAGAGGTGAGAGGACTCTGAACACGTAACAATGGAAACAGTGACTATCCCACTAGTTCCAGGGCCTTGATCTCGTTTTATTTCAGAAGAAAGAGGCAATATAGGGCTCAATGTAGGATGAAGCAAAGAAAATGATGATTTTTTTTGTGGGGTGAAAGACTTCGTTGTTGCCTTTTCAGTTTTGTGTGATACCAGGAACTGAATCCAGGGCTATGCACATACTAGGTAAATGCTCTACCACTGAGCTACATTCCCTGCCCCTTTTTAAAAAATTTATTTTGACATAGGGTCTCACTAAGTTGCCCAAGCTGGCCTCAATTTGCAATCCTCCTGCCTCAGACTCCCGAGTCACTGAGATCACAGGTATGTGCCAGCACACCCAGCTGCTCCTCAGTTTTAGATCAGGTCAACAGCCATTTGGGATCAACCAATCACCCTCGTGTTCACTCTGACTTGCTCCTTCCCTTTCTCTACCCATCTTCCCTTTAAGGAGCTGGAAGAGACAAATAGAGAAGTAGGTGAAAAGTTTTAATCTTACGTGGATGGTGGTCATCCATCTTTACTGGACCTCTTTTTATTTCTAAAAGAGGACGTGGTGTCCATTTGTTTCAGAACTGAGGTTAGTCATGGAATTAGTGACGAGAAATACCCATACTGTAAAAAATCATGAAAGCAGTCTACTGGGATGGAATTATTTCTATTTGAAATTTTAAAAGTGCCTGAGCATTGCATGTAAAGATCTCATCGGATCCCACCAAAGGCAGTCATGGCCACTTTAAGATGCTCTTAAGGGATTTAAGGATTTCTGCACTGGAATGTTCCCCTTTCCTGTTTCCAGCCTGATGAGTGAGTGAAATGGCTCTGGGGGGAAAAAATCTTCCGTTTGGCAACTATACCAAGTAATGGATAGAAAATAGTGTTTTGAATGTAATTGATGCTTTTTAAGAATTAATAGAGACTAAGAGAGCTCTTATTTATTTTGGAAAAGGGAATTATATGGAAATACCTTTGTTATTTAAGAAGCCATTGGAACACACAGTGGAATTTATCTCTACTTACTAACATCCTAATGTGTGTTTACTTTCCTGTCATAGGCTTAGGACAATGAATCCAGAGCTGAAGGGGCTGCTAATTTCTTCTTGGAGATCATCTTTATTGTGAGAATAACATTTCCTCTTTCTAAGTGAAGAGAACTATTAGGACTCTTTGGATATTCTCTTTTGTTCTGGTAAGGTCACCAGAGCACCTGTATGCTCAATGACTGAATATGTGATTATATGAGGAATGGATGTTTCCTCTTCCCCTGGCAACAAAAATTTCTGAGAAGGGAGAGCAACTCTTGACTCCTTGATTTCTTAAAGTTATTACAGCATCTGAAGTTCTGGGGTTACCCCACTGAGGCCAATTGCCTGCAAATAAACTTATTGGTCCAAGAGAAGAATCATTCTAAGAGTCAGGGTATTCTTGCCTGCTGATACCTGGCTTCAGAGTAAGAAGGCAGATCATCACACAACCTGGAATAATATCTATTTCTTTGAGAAAATGCATTCTTTTCTTTTGTACTTGCTTGCATTTGTACATATTTTATAAAAGAGCTGTAGAGCTGGTATCCCAGACATTTTATGAGTGTCATCCACAGTGAGTGTGAGCAAAGTCTGAGCATGGCATTTGCTGTGGTTTGAATATTCCCTCCGAAAGTCATGTTGAAGCTTAATGGCTTTAGTAATAGGTGTTGAGGTCATAAGGGCTTGACCCTCATGAATGGACTAATTCTATTTTTGTGAGATGGTTGGTGATAACCTCTTCTGCTTTCTTACTTGCAATAATTTTCCTATACCTCCATGTTCTCTCACCATGTGATGGCTTCTACCATGTGATGATGCAGCAAGAAAGCCCTCACCAGATGCCGTCCCTGGGTCTTTCATTGTCCATTTGTTTCAGAACTGAGGTTAATCATGGAATTAGTGACTAATGGGATTAGTGATGCAGTCCCTGGATCTTTGATTTCCTAGCCCCCAAAACAGTGAGAATTAAGTTTCTGTTCTTTACTTTCTGAATTATCCAGTCCCAGGTAGTATGTATAGCTGCAGGTGAACTGATACAAGCAATCTAAACACTAACTAAAAACAAGACCCTTTGGTAGACTTGCCAGGCAAGGGGCTTTTACTGGTGAGGCAATTTTGAACACCATAAATTCTTTTGTATTAGGCAAATTACCTCATGGATTTTGGACTTATCTTGGGAAGGAGAGAAAAACACCATTCTTTCAATTTGTGGGATAAGGCCTGGAAGTCATATGTGAACATCTAAGAAATATGGCCTTCATTTGCTCCTTAAGCAAATAAAGTGGGAGACACAATTATCTTTTACTATGGTGTAGCCAAATTTCCCAAAGCATGTTTAATCAAGAGAAAGCAGCACACTGTCACAGTAGTCCTCTGACATTTTTCCTTTGCAAAGTTTTCCAACTTTGGTGATTTTCAAACATTTACCAATACACAAATATTGTGTGCCAGGCATTCCAATGTTTGGGGTACTTCAGTGAATAAAAAAGTCACAATTCCCACCTCAGTGGAGCTTACCATCTACTGAAGAGAAACAGGTAGTAAATAATAAACACAACAAATGAGAAAATTCTATACAGTAGTCTCCCCTTATCTGAAGGGACTGCATTCCAATATCCACAGTGAGTGCCTGAAATTGTAGATAACAGTGAACCCTGTGTATACTATGTTTTTCCTATGAATCCATACCTATGACAAAATTTAATTTAAAAATTAGGCAGAGCAAAAGATTAATAGCAATAGCCAATAATAAAAGAACAATTGTTATGGCTATGATAAAAATTAAGTTAATGTGATGTTTCTGTCTCTGTATTGTTCTCACTCTTTTCCTTGTGATTTGAGATCATCTAAAGCTTGCATGATGAGGTGAATTGAAGTGAACGCTATATGTATTGTGGCATAATAGCATAGTGATCGGCTACTACATATGAGTTGCTTGAATACAAGTATTGCAAAAACTCAACAGTTAATCTGATAATTGATATAACTGCTGGTAGCATATATAATATGGATATGTTGGACAAACGGATGATTCACATTCTGGGTAGGACTGAGTGGGATGGTGCAAGATTTTATTATACTACTCACTTACCCATTGCTTACTTCTGAAATATTCCATTTAATATTTTCAGACCTTGTTTGGGTAACTCGAACCACAGAAATGAAGCCCAGATAAGGAAAGAATACTATGGTATGTTGGAAGTGGTTAGTGCCACAGACAAATAGCAGAACTCAGCTAAGGGCAGGATTAACATATTGCAATTTGAAGAAGAGAGAGGCTTCATAGAGAAGGTGACATTTAAACAGAGACTTGAAGGAAATGGTTTGAAGAGTGAAAAAGAGGGTTTAGGCAGACACATTGGAAAATCCCTTAGGTGGGGTGTTAGTCATATTTAATAAACAGTGCCCCAGGATTGTAGCAGGGTAAAGAAAAAGTGGGAAGTAATAAGGGGTGGGTGGGAAGTTCAGGGGCAGGCATGGGGTTGGGGAGACAGAACAGGCAGGACTCAGAAGGCCATTGTAAATCTATGAATTTTCCTTGCAGGAAGTAGCCACTGGAGGATTTTGAATAAAAGCATGACATACTCTGACATATTTTAATACCATCTATGCCACTCCCACTATGATGCTAGGAGGAAATTATTGAAGACATGGAAAGTAGGAGGAGAAGGTCAGAAGGAAGGAGACTAGTTCGAAGTAATTACAGTGATTCATATGAGAGATGACGGTGGTCTGGACTGAGTGGGTTTGTTGGGGAGGGTGAGAGAGCCTTATTCTGAATACGTGTGGCACAACTCTCAGTATCACTTTTCCTCAGACTCGATCATCAGTAAGCTGCAGATTACTTCTATCCACTTCTGCATCTTTGTGTCTCAGAGCTTTGTCTTGGAACTCAGAAGGTCACTTTGCCCATAGTGTCTTGCCAGGGCCACCATCCAAGGTTTCAACAAGTGTCTAATTTATTGTCCTGGGACCCTGCCTAACACTACCTGACAGGAAAAGGGCATGAGGTGTGTACAGATCCAGGGAATCGTTCTACCACCCCACTGGCCTGATGGAACAATGGGACAGCCTTGTGAAGAGCACAACTGGATCCCTGGCTTATAGACAATATTCTATGGAGTGGAGAGCCCTGTTCTTCAAGATCAAGAGTATGCTTCTAAGAGCCCCATATTGTGAACCCTGTGTCTTGAGTATCAGTAACACCTGGAAGCTTTTTAGAAATGCAAACCCTCTGTATCAGATTCTCCAAGATGGATCCCAGAAATCAGAGCATTAACAAGGTTTCTAGGTGATTCTGATGCACATTGAAGTACAAGGCACATTGCATTGCATGATGTCAGATCTGCAGTAGAATCCATAAGGTCAGGAATCAAAGAGTGTAAATAAGAACAGTTCTTTGGGAATTTGTATTATTCTCCCTGCAAATGTAGGTTGTGTTGGGTTACTGGACCTAGTTTCCAAGGAGGGGATGACTTCACTAAGGGACCCAAGGAAGAATCCTACTGTAGTTATAGGTACCACCTAGTAATAATGGGCTTTAAAAAATGCTTTATTTTTGATGACATAATAATTTTACAAATATAGGGAGGACAGTGTGATGTTTTGATACAAATATAAATTGCATGATGATCAAATCATTTGATCAAATCATTTGCAGATCCTGTCATTTGCAACATGGATGAACTGGAGGACATTATGTTATAGTGAAATAACCCCTGCACAGAAAGACAAATACTGCATGATCTCACTCATAAGTGGAATCTAAAATAGATGCTCTCATAGAAGTTGAGAATAGAATAGTGATTACCAGTGTCTGGGGAGGGAAGGGGTATGATGGGGAGAGGTTGGTCAACAGATGAAAGGTCACAGAGAGATGGAGGAAGAGATTCTGGTGTTCTATTGCACAGTAGAGTGACTATTTTTAACTATAGTGTTTTATGAGATTTTCCCACCCTGCTAATTTTATAATTAAACTCTAGATCATGTTTTTCACTCATCATGCTATTGGTGAAAAGTGACAATTTTTCTCCTCCTTTACAGTTCTCAAGTTTCTTTTCTTTTCCCTGATTTTTCTTTTGCAAGGTAATAGGACATCCACTGTGGTGTTAGATGCAAGTGGAAAGTATCTCCCTGTTTTACTCCCAAACTCAAAAAGAATATGCTCATCTCTTTGTTATTAAACATGATAATATCCAATCCTCCCTTGCTGTACATTTAATGTGCTTCCTCTTTATCATATTACATACCATATTCCACTCTGAGATTGCTAGGATTGTTTTCATCTCAGATGACTTATTTTATCAAATGCTTTTATTGTGTCTTACTCAGCTGACAATTTGATTCCTCTCCTTTGTTAATTTTCTATTTGGGATAGTGCTACATACAAACCTCCCATAGGTACCTTGAAATACTCCTAGAATATATCCTAGGAGTGATGGATACTCCACACTGGAATATTCCCCAAGTTGAGAGCAGAAGCTTTCCGCACTAAGTCCATCAGGCTCTAAGCCTTTGAGGATTCAGAACTCTTTTCATTCCACAGACTCCCTTGCATATAAACACAATTTTAGTTTAAGCAATTATTATATCATTTTTGTCGTTTGTGAGTATTTTAGTAGTAAAAAGTGGAGTGTTTCTCTTTTCACTTTCGAAATTTGGTCATTTTGAAAAAATTGTCCTTTTAGATATATATGACAGTAGGGTATATTTGGACATATGATATATACATGGAGTACAACTTGTTCTAATTAAGATCCCATTCTTGTGGTTGTAAATGATGTGGAGTTTCATAGTTTGTGTATTTGTGTATGAACACAGGAAAGTTATGTCTGATTAATTCTATTGTCTTTCCTATCCTCATCTCCCCTTCTTTCCCATTATCTCCATTTGTTTAATATAATGAACTTCTAATCTTCCTTCCCTCCTTTATTGTGTGTTAGTATCTGCATATTAGAGAGAACATTTGGCCTTTGTTTTTGGGGGGGCAGGGGATTGGTTTATTTCACTTAGCATAATATTCTCTAGATTCATCCATTTACTGGCAAATACCATAATTTCATTCTTTGTGGCTGAGTAACATTCCATTGTGTATATATACCACATTTCCTCTATTCATTCATCTGTTGAAAGGTACCTAGGTTGGTTCGATAGCTTAGCTATCGTGAATAGAGCTGCTATGTCATTGAAGTATGCTGATTTTAAGTTCTTTGGGTATAGACTAAGGAGTGGGAGAACTGGGACAAATGGTGGTTCCAGTTCAAGTTTTCTGAGGAATCTCCATACTGCTTTCCATTGTGGCTACACCAATTTGCAGTCCCACCAGCAATGTATGACTGTACCTTTTCCCCACATCCTCACCAACATTTATTGTTAACTTGTATTCTTAATAATTGGCATTCTGATTGGAGTGAGATAATCAAGAATTCATAAATGGGTTGGTATTAAACTAAAAAGCTTCTTCACAGCAAATAAAGAATGTGAAGAGAGAGTTCAGGGAATTTGGGAAAATTTTTGCCATCTGCACCTCAGAGCATTAATCTCCAGGATTTATAAAGAACTCAAAAAACTTAACACCAAAAAAATAATAATAATAACCCAATCAGTAAATGGGCTAAGGAACTGAACAGGCACTTCACAGAAGAAGAAATATGAATGGTCAACAAATACATGAAAAAAATGCAAAATTTGGTCCTTCATCAGAACAAAAACCCTGCCTCAGGGATGCACCTTTCTAATGTTAAGTGTTGGAAGGCACAGATGAATCAGTGACAGACAAACTTAAAATTTTTTAAATATTATTTTGCTATTTGTTCTTTCTGACTTTAATGAGAATAAAGATAGAAGGGAGTCCCAGGTTAGAGTTTACAGGTGACAAATGATGGTGGCCTGATCTAGAGAGAATGCAGTGTATAGAAGAAAAACGGTTGTGTTAAAGGGAATTTTAGGAATTGAATCAACTCATCTTGCTCAGTGATTAGTTATGAGTGCTGAGGATGAAGAAGGAGTCAAGAATGTTGTTTGAAATTCTGGATGGATCGGGGTGTCATTTTCTTAGGGGTGGAAAAAGAACATTATGAGTTCAAACTTGGACATATTGAGATTGAAGTGCTTGGAAGGACATTCACATGGAATGTCTGATTGACAGCTATGTAGAGAAGGCTAGTGCTTCAGAAAAGAAGACTGGGCAAGAGGTAAAGCCTGATAGTGAACATACAGATGTTTATCAAAGCCATGAGAACCAATGGAATGGTCAGGAAAGGAATACAGAGCAAAAGGAGGGAAAGTTTGAGGATTGGACCCTCTGACTTCCAACTTTTAAATGAAAAACATGTTTAAGCTAAAACATTAGATTACTAAGTTGCATATATCATGTATAATTTATATAAAAATTATATGCTATTCTTAGGGTTGATTTTCAGCTTGTTCATACCCAAGGGTACAGCAGTCAACAAACCTTAGTTAATGCCCATACGATAGCAGTATTATAACAGTGTTTAGAATATCACACATTTGTATGTGTTGTACTTAAAGATCAAAAGGGCAAGTAGTAATTCTGGAAGGAAAAATAATGGTTCTGTCCAATTGATGAGATAAAGGATAATGTTTTGTTTCTCTGTATTTTCTAGAATTTCTGTTAAGAACATGTCTTTAGTTCTTGGTTTTTGAGTACTTTAGTACTAGGCATTATGTGTGCATAAAATGTAAAGATTTGGAGTTAGAGCCAAGGTGGAAATGGTGACATAGAAGGAAAAAAAAGATTTTTTTCCCCTCTCAGTTCTTTACTCACTAGAAAGTCAAAGGTAGAGAGTATCAGTGAAAATACGCAGGTATCAAGAAGTGACATAAAAATAGTTGAGTTCCTTTTCTGCAGGTATCCACCGTATGTGCCTGAGTGGACCAGTTACTAGTTTGACTGAAATTTTGGTGATTCTGCGTAGTAGTCAAATGCCCTTACATTTGCATTTAAAACTGACATTGCTCAATATAAAGACAAATGTTAAAATGTATGCTCATAGTTAAAACTTTTTAAATAGCAAAGTTAAAAAGTCATGACAAATAGAGAAACAGGAGGAAGGAAAAGGCAATTTTTCCCCACCTTTTGAGCTAAGGGTCCCACATATTCGCTTTGTACTAGGTCCCCAAAATTACATATTTCCTCCTAGTCAGGAGATGGTAGGAAGTCAGCAATGAATAAAAGTGCCCCCTGTCCCTGGCCCCCACCTACTCACCCTCCCTCAAGCTCCAAGGAGCCCCAGTCTGAAGGACCATAGGCACTCAACCTCCCAAGAGCTGATTGCTGCTTCTGATGGAGACTTGACCCAGCGGAAAATGGCGGGACTTCGGCTCCACGGCTGCCGGAATCCTGCCTGCCTGACTGTTTCCAGACAGTCCAGGCTGCAGTCAGAGCATGATAATGAGCAGTTCCCTTCTGAGGATGAGCTAAGTACGGGCAGGAAGGGTAATCATTAGCAGCTCTCTTGTGGATACACGAAGGCCAGCAAAAATGTCTGCAGACAAGTAATTTGGCTGGGCATGTTTTGACAGTAAACTCAAACCAGACAGAAAGCGGATGGGGAGGGAGAATGTGGAGGGAGAAGCCATGAACTTGACAGAAGAAAATTACTAGGCTTCTTCAAGCTCATTGCCCCAAGCCAGGAGCAGCAAAGAGCAAACATCCCCATAGAGACTGTGGGCTAGTGTACAAAGCCTTGGACCACTGGGCCACTCTGGGCAGTTCAATCTGTCCGGCTGAGTCTCTGTTAGCATCCTTATAAAATGATGTTCAGAAGCCTGGATTTAGTCATATGCACAGGACGGAGCGATTCAAAGGAACAGGCACACTTCAGCTATCCCATTTCTGCGTTACCTCAGATTGGAGGGTTGCCAGGATAAGAGCCCTAACTTTGGGCATCAATGGGTGACTGTGCCAGTGGACAATCTTCCCTAGGCTTGGGCAGTCGTGGGTCATATTGGAGATATAGACCCCTCAACACCTGCTGTAGTTCCTGAAGACTTTAAGCTCATTTCATTGTCAGCTATAGCTGTCTGGACTAATTATCTGCTTTGAGAAATCCGCTGATTAGCAAGTGTGGTAAAACATGTTGTTCAGACATAATAAGGTCAGTCAACAGGGAACTGAAGAATGTAAACTAATATTTTCCATTGCAGTTACTAACAGGTGGTATCCATGTCCGCCAGTCCCAGGCCCTCATCCTTAAAGCATTATTCACAGGGATGCTTCCGTCGTCAGTCTTAGCAGGGGACTTGGTTTCCTGTGGAGCCTGGAGGATCCCTTTAGTTTGTGTCATTTATTTACTTCTGTAAGTATCATTTTTAAAGGAGAGATCTGAAACTCATAGACCTGTATCGATCAATCCAGTAGTGCTAACTAAGCACCTACTTTTCATTAGAAATTTTCATTTTTAAGACTATGGACCATAAAGAAGTCCAAAATGGTCTTTGTCACAAAGGTGATGTGTACCATTTTTTTTCATTATTGCTCTCTGAAGAAGAGAAATTTAATTTAAATTCTTCCTAACAAAGGAAATCAGATAAATAGAAATGAATCTCTTTTTCAGATAGGGTTGAACCATAAACCATTGTACAATTGAGGTGTGTTTTTTGTGTTTTTCCCCCCCACCCTCCAAGAACTACTTACTTTTCACCCTCTTGGGGGCAACAGCATCCCCAATAAAAAAGCATACCAAAAAGGACCCATTGTATGATCCAACTGAAAGACATGAACAAGGAGGATGAATGGCAGGATGCTAAAAGCCCGAAGTATGCAATCAGATTTCCTGGGCTTGATTTGGCCTAAGTGCTTCTAGTCTTCATTTTTCTCACTTGTTCAGTAATGATTTTTTCCTCCTAGTGTAACATGAGAATTAAGTAGGCTAATAGTTATATACTACTTTGTAGAATACCTGGCATGAAATAAGCACTACATAAATGCTATTTTGAATAAATGGTAGTTTGGGACCAAAATCTGTGTTAGTTATATATTGTTACGTATCAAGCCATCCAAACCTAACATGGAAACAACAAACATCATGTCACCCAGCATCTCAAGATAAGGAATGCAGGACCAGCTCAGTTTGTGGTTCTGGATCAGGGTTTCTCATGAGTTTGGAGTCAAATGTAACTGCATTGGCGACACCTTCTACCACTTCTATTCTTTGTTTTAAGTGATACAAGGAAAAAAACATAGAAAACTCATCATACCTTCAATTAAAACATTGTTGAGGACCTTATATGTTATGTTAAATTCTGTAATACAATATACCTTGATTTTGAGGACATACTAGAGAAAAGTATTAGTAGTAGTTGTGCTTCTCTGGAGGGATGGTTTATTTGTCACTGAAGGCTGCTCTGAATTATGTAATAATCCAATGTCACCTTTTACATTGTCATCTAGGAAGCAGATGACAAGGACCACATAATGTGTATGATTCATGCCTGATTCTTCTAGAAGCTCCTTTCTTTTTTTTTTCTCCTTTCTCTTCTTCTAATTTTTTTATTTTAAATGTTTTTATAAACTTTTCAAAACCTTTCTGGTATGAGGTGATTTATAAATAAGTAAATAAGCAAAACAACATCCATAATCCTACATATGAAAATACATTTAAATATGATAATCTAAGAAGAATATATTTTTAAAATATAGTAAAATTTGAAATTAAAATAAAAACAATGCCATTTAACAATATAATAAAAATATGAGTATTTGGTTAAATTTTACAAATGTCCATAAGATCTGTACATTTTATAGAATCACATGGGTCATGCAGTCATACATGTACATGAAATAGTAATGTCTATTTAACTCTACTATCATTCTTTCCCCACACCCCTTCCCTTTCCTTCACTCCTCTCCACCTAATATAAAGTAACTCTATTCTTCCCTATCCCCACGTTTATTGTGAATTAGCATCCACATATCAGAGAAAACATTTGGCCTTTGGTTTGGGGGTTTACCTTATTTCACTTACAATGATATTTTCTAACTCCATCCATTTACCAGCAAATGCCAGAATTTCATTCTTCTACAATATGTATAATCAGAAAAATGAGATTACACTCCACTTATGTATGATCAAAAGCAAATGCCAGAATTTCATTCTTCTACAATATGTATAATCAGAAAAATGAGATTACACTCCATTTATGTATGATATGTATGTATCAAAATGTATAATACATTCTATTGTCATGTAAAACTAATTAGAACAAATTTTTAAAAATTAAGTTTTTTAACATGACTCTGAGAAGATTAAGAAGCCATGGAACAGAATGCTCAATATTATTAAGATAGCAATTAAAACCCAAAATTGATATAAAGTGTCCACATAATCCTATCAAAATGGTATGAACTTAGCAAGATCTGTCTCAAAATGAAAAAATAAAAAGGGCTGGGGATGTGACTCAGTGGCTAAGCACCTCTAGGTTCAATTCCTGGTACAAAAGAAAGAAAAAATGATACAAGACATTTTTTTGTAGAAATTGACAGACTAGTTTTAAATTTAAATTAAATTTCAGAACACCTATAATAGTCAAAAGAACTTTGGAAAATCATAAAACTGGAGAATATGTATTATCTGATTTCAGTATTTACTCTAAAGCTGTTGTGGTCATGACAGTTGTGGTATCTGGGCAAAGGCAGAAACATAGACCCTGACATAGAATGGAGAGTCCGAAAATAGACACAAACATAGGCGATAGATTAATTCAAGTAAAATTACCAAGGTAGCTCACTGGGGAAAGATAGTGTTTCCAATAAATGGTGCTAGATCCATTGGCTATCCATTTTTGCCAATAAATAAATAGATAGTTATTTGTGATAAATTGATTAATCTCAACCCTTATTTCACACCATACTTAAAAATTAACTCAAAATGGATCACAGAACTAAATTAAAGAGTTAAAACTAAAACTTTAGGGGGTGGGGAAGAGAAGACAATCTTTGTGACTTTAGGCTAGGGATAGATTTCTTAAAGCACAAAAGACCCCACAAATGGTATAAGAAAATACACAGATAATTTGACTTCATCATAGTTGAAAACATTTGCTCTTCTAAAGACATTGTTGATAAATTTAAGAGACAAGCCACAGGCTTGCTTTCTTCCTAGCAGCATTTGGACACTCCTACATTACTGGCAGTGATAGAAAGACATTTGGAGAGCAGTCTGTTTCTCAGAGTCAAACCTACACTCACCATTCTACCCAGCAACTCCTCTCTCCTAGGTATCTACTTAGAAAAAATGAACACAGATAAATGAATACCTAGAGCAGTTTTACTAATAGTAATTAACCCCACATTGGAAACAACTAAATGTCCACCTAACTAGTGAATGGATGGAGAGTTGACAGAGAGAATACCTTGGTGCAGGACAAGCTGGAGGCACACTCCACATCATGTCCTAGAGGCTCTTGGTGGGATGAAGCCTAGTTTGGGACAATAGGAGCCTACTTATCAGTCCCCTTCCAATTGGCTTCCTTCCTTTCTTGTTGCATGCCTCTTTTTCTTGCCAATTCATCCTGGATCACTCCCAGATTAACAACTTGCACTTAGACCCCTCATCTCAGGATCTGGACCAATTCTGCTCAAGGCAGTTCTGCATGGTTGGGAGTTTTTATTTGATTTCAAAGCATTATTCATCCCGTAACTATCCCTAAGGGAAATTTTGTGGTCTGGATTCTCCAGGAGTATTTCAAATGGTATGTGACTTTGTTCATGATAAAGACTAAAATGCCAAGGTAACAAATGGGAGCAGTAGTTTGTAGACTTTGCTCTAAATAGAAATTTGGCACTGTAAACAGGACCTTCGTTCCATTCCTTTTTATCCCTATGAGACAGTTAATGAGTAAATTTGGGAAGGATTAAGCTGTATACTTCATCCTGCCCTTGAGTAAAATGGGCTTATTTTTCATTGTATATAATTGTAGACAGATTTCCATTATGAAGCATTTAAGTATTTAAAATTTGTTGAGCATCTACTATGTGCCTGATATTCTGACACTAAGATATAAGGAAGAGATGAGAAGATGGAGGGCATGAATCAAAGAAACAAAATTAAAAACTTAGAGCATTCTGAGAGGCAGGAGATACTGACCGAAGTATGAAAGGAGGGTTGGTGGCTCATAAGTGATGCTTGAGTTTTGAGGACTAATAGGAGCTCATTGGGTAGAGAAAAGGAAGTAAGAGCATTCTAGGCTGAGAGAATGATGTGTACAAAGGCACAGAGTGCCTAAGAGCATGACACATCGAGCCATACGAATCCTGCAGAGGGAAGAAATTTTGCTCCCTGCACGTGGTAACAATGGTGCCCAGCTGAGGTGACCCAGACTTTACTCACAGATAATTCTGTGCAGATGGGTGACTTCTATGCACACCAAAGAGGCCAAGCAAACATGAATTTTCCCAAATGGGAAAGTGAGTTCAGCACTCATACCCTTGCCACCCCAGCTGACTTGCTGAGCTGAAGTAAGGCACCTTGTCCCACACTACTTATCCCTAGAGGATATGTTACAAGATCCCCAGTGGATGCCTGAAATAGCAAAAGTACTGAACCCCATATATTTTGTTTTTTCCTATAACATCTGCCTATGATTAAGTTTAATTTATTAATTAGGCATAATAAAAGATTAACAACAACTTACTGTAGATTTCAGGAACCTCAGCATGTTTTTTTTTTTTTCTTATTGAGAACTGTCACCTTTTCACTTTAAAATAGAATTTCTAGCATCACTACTCCTGTGTTTGGGGGCCATTATTAAGAAAAATAAGGATTACCTGAACACAGGCTCTGTGGTACCGTGAGAGTTGATCTGATAACTCAGATGCCTAGTAAGTGACTAACGGGTAGGTCGTGTCCACTGTATGGATACTCTGAACAGAGGGATGATTCACATTTTAGGCAGAATAGAGCAGGGAGGTGTGAGATTTCATCACACTATTCAGAATGGTGTACAATTGAAAACTTTTGATTTGATTATTTCTGGAATTTTTCATTTAATATCTTTGGACTACAGTTGGCCACAGGTAACTGAAACTGAAGAAAGCAAAAGCCTGGATAAGGGAAGACTACTATAATAGCTATGAGCAATGCAAGGAGCCAGGGGACTCATATCCTTGAAACTGAAGAAGCTTGGAAACAGTATACATCTCCTCTGCCACCTCTTGATCTCAGTCCCACTGTACCAGCTCTATAGCTGCCACTTGAGTAACTACAGCTCTCTTTCTTTTCTGCCCAGAGAGGGAAACTCTCTCCATAGGTCTTTAATGATTTCCAAACAGTGACAGGGTCTTGGCTGCCCATTTCCTGGGCTATCAAGCAGCACACTTTACATGGGGAGGACTATAAAAACAACTTGTATATTACTGGCCATCTCTCTTTTCTTCTGACAGTGTCCATAGTTTCTGCCAGATGATCATGAGGTGTTTTATGGGATCATAGGTAGTTTTGCCTGCCAAAGTACATACTCAGGTTGAGTATTTATGGCTTTAAGGAGATTATCTCATAAACGCTAATGTTAGGCTGACAGACACCAGACCTACCTAATCAGATTCCCTGGGATTGGTAGGATTGCTTGGAGGGATTCCACTGAGGGCGAAATCAAACTTGACTTTTTCTCCATATTGAAAGATATCCACATACACCTCACCTGAACATTAAGAAAATACGTGCCAGATAGAAGTCAGGATTTTGACTGAATTCCATGAACCTTCCCCTGCCAGTCTACCTCTGAACTTGGAAAACTGTTAAGGAGCTATAGGGTATTTTTGTTTTTTTGTTTTTGACACATTGAGGTTGGAGTGAAATTCAAAATGCTGGAAGTGGACAACTTATCTTCTTGTTTCTCTGCTGAAAATGTTGGATGCCATTTTTCTTCCCTCTTCCATTTTTCCTTCCTTGCCTCTCCCATGAGCTAATCTTCAAATCCCGGAATGTAAAGACAAAGACCACATTGTTTTGCCCTCAAGAAACCTGCCACTGTCTTTAGGGAAAACGTGCTGATTCTCCGAAGGGTCTTCCTGTCCTTCTTCTCAAAGCATGGAGACCAAAAGCATCCCTTAGATGCAGTTACACATGTAGATACTCAGCCCTGATCTGCATCTTCTGAATCAGGGTCTGCATCCTAACCAGGTTCTTCAGGTGACTCACATGGGCACTAAAGTTTGAGAAGCATTGTTCTGTGTCTTCAAAGCAGCAGGATATTCTTCTTCAAAGAACACAGGATGGAAATAGAACAAAGAGTTTTGGAATCAGGGAACCCAAAGTAGTTTCTGTGGAAACAAGCAGCCAACTTTAACAAAACTTCAATATAAATTCAAGAGAAGAAGTGCCTAAAGAAAGAGACTAAAGAAAAAGATAGCAGTGAGAGTGAGGGAACTATAAAAATCAAGGGAAGAGAGAGATTTGAAACAAAATTTAAAATTAGAAAGAAATCTAGGTTCTAGTCTCAGAACTTTATCACTTTCTAACCATTTGATATTGGACAAGAATCTCACTTTTACACTAGTAAAATGGAGATCATGATACCTACCTTACTGAACCCATAAGCTGCTAATAAACATCAAACATGTTAATGCACATGAAGAGGAGGAATCGTAAGTGGCAAAGTTCTTGCAAATGTAAATTGCTATTAATATACTAGGAAATGGGCAGAAGTTGACAGACAATAAACTAGTTTAGAAGAGATGCACTGAAGTCCAATAATGTGCATGCTCCTAGAACACTGGTCCTCAAACTTTCTTGTGAACCAGAAACTTGAGCCCATCTCCAGGGTACCTGATTCAGTGGGTCTAGGGTGGGCCTAAAAAGCTCCCCATTGCTGTGATGATATTCTTCTGGTAACCACATTTTGAGAACCATATCTCACGAATGTAGAAGTTGATAATCAAATTCACTGGGGCTCCAGCCTGTAAGACTGAACTGAGTTTTCTGAGCGAGGTCAGCAGGAGACATTGGGAGCAACAGGTGCGGATGACTTCCATGATGTTCCAAGAGTCTGACTTCACATCTCTCCTAGTTAAATGTAGTGGGACTTCTTTTCTGGATCTCTTGCAAAGATATGAAGATAGTATGCTTGCTTCCCTATACGCAGTCCCTATACCCTCCCCACTTGAACAGGATGTATGGCTCATATGGGATGACAGCTGACTTCCCATTTCAAGGCACTGTGCCAGTGCCTTGGGGTTCTCCTCTACATTGAACATAGGATGTATAATGGTCAAAGCATGAGACCTAGGAGAAGGAGGCTCTGATGTGCTAGTGAAGAGATAGGCATGGTCCCTGGCACCATAAATCTCCTTCCTATTTCATTGTTTCAGTCATTCATTCAATTATCATTTGTTGAGTCCCTACTGGGTAGATGATATCCAGAGTTCAGGGGCTGAGGACATAGCAGTAAACTGGAAAATCAAGTTCCTGTTTCATTTCTCATGAGCTTGTGTTTATTCTGGGCGGATAGAAAGTAAACAAAGAAACTAATAAACACAAAATGCTAACAAACAGTGATAGTCCTGATGACAACAATGCAGAGTAAACCTGGAAGTTAAAGAGTTGGGAGAGGGCTCTTTTAGCTCGTCAGAGAAGGTCCTCCAAGCATAGACCATTTCAGGTGAGTGCCAAATGATGGTCAGAGGTCATGTGGAGACCAGAAATTCCTTGCTGTGGCTGTGATTTTGACTTTTTTGAGTCTCAATCTTCTTACACCTGAAATGGAGATAATGATACCAACCTAATAGGGTGGTTATAAGAATGCACAGGGGTGACAATTACAAAGCATTCAGCTTCCTGAGTTCTCGCCTCCCTTTCTACCTTCTCTTCCCTCTGAGAATGGGGTTGGAGACTAGGTAATGACCTCATCATGATCTCCTTCAAGGTGGCTCCTCCGAACTCTCGATCTCTGATGCTACAAGTCCTCCCTGGGCTTCAGCCAGAAATGACTCACCAGAGGCCAGGAATATGGTGACTGGCATTTAAGCAGATATCAGAAAATACTTGGACCCTTTTCTCAACCCTCAGAAAAGATAAGATCCAGAATGTGCCAAATGGATCCTCAATGTCTTTTTGATGATAGATGATGCTGGATGATTTCTGATGATGCCCTTGGTATCTATACTTTGCAAAATTGGAAACAGGTTTGTATTTATGATTACAAAATGTACTGCTTGTAAGATAAATGACGTGGTTGTAACTGATAGGATCCTTCACAGATAACTCTGGGTTTCTGTTGTCTCCTTTTCCCAGGAACCTTGGCTGAGTCTTGAGTCAGGTCAGGAGAAGCTAATTGTCACCAACGGGGGAGGGGTGCATTTTTTAATGTGGATGAAATGTTGCCAGGGGAAGAAGACCTGTTATCATTGAGATCTTAAATAGAAATCAAATGTACTGTTTGTTCAGGGTCTTCTCTCAATGCAAGTATGAATACCTAGGAGGTGGAGAAGGTCGGGGGATTCTGGTGAGGATAAAATCATGGCCTCCGGCATCACAGACCTACTTCCTATGTCAATGTCTCAGTCTTTAATTCATTCAATCACCATTTGTTGAGTGCTGTCCAACAGGTAGGGCTGTCCAGAAATTCGGGTGCTAGGAACAGAGCAATAAACCAGAAGGTCAAGGAGAGGTAAGGAGAAGGAACCACCGAGAGCCAAGGCCATCTCTGTTTTTGCCAGGGCCGTGATTGCAAAAAAGGATGAGGTGGATTACTCTGGGAACCTACACAAGGCAGGATTTCTGACCCTGCAACGAGGGAGGAACAGGGTGAACTGTACTTCCCAGATGAAAGGAACACATGAAAAGCTGACATGAAAACACATCTTTGGAGGCAGGAGAGATTGTTTCCAGTTCTACCACAGCCCTTAGGCTTTACTCTCTGACTCTGCCTCCTACCAGCTGGGTGACCTTCCATAGGAAAGTTACTGAGGATGATGAACTTCCATGCAGCAAAATTCCCAAACACTGTGCTAAGTGTAGATAAATCAGCCTATTCTCATCAGATGTAGGCTGTGTCCCGGCAGGTCACTTCAGCCCCCATCCTGAGATTGCTCAAGAGCACACAGGACTCTTGAACTGTGGAATGTGCAGTATCCCAATCCACCTTGTCAAACCATTGTCAGTCACTCTCCACTTTTACCTCCCTTCAGTAATTTTCCAGTTCCCTATAGTCCCCTTATCCTTTTCTTAGTTCCCTTTAAAATCTTCAGTCACCTCTGCCTTAGTTGGAGATGAGCTCAGTTCATACCAGTCTCTGCCCTCTACTATAAAAATCTGAATAAAATCTGTCCTGCCATCCTTAAAAATTTAGTTTTGTTTATTTTTAATTAACACATAATTATAAATGTTAGTGGAGTATGACGTGATTTTTAACACCTGTATAGATTGTATAATGCTCAAATCAGGATAATTAGCATATCCTTCACAGTAGCTTGTGGTGAAACATTCAAAACCTTACAGCTATTTGAAAACATACGATGCATTATCATTATTATTGACAGCAGCTACCAGTTAGTAAAACAGAACATCAGAATTTATTCCTCCTATCTAATTGTAATTTCATAGCCATTGACCAGCCTCTCCCTATCCCTCTTCTGCCTTCTCTCCCTAGCTTCTGATAACTACTATTTTACCCTCTACTTCTGTGAGATCAATTTTTTTAGATTTCACATATGAGGGAGATTATGTGATATTTTAGTTCTGGCTTATTTTAGTTCACACAACACCCTCCAAGTTCATCCATGTTGTCATAAATGACAGGTTTTTGTTTTTTTATGACTGAATAGTATTCCGTTGTGTATATATACCACATTTTTATTATCCATTCACCCAGTTTGGTTGATTGATGACTGTGAATAGTGATAGACAAACATGGAAGTATAAATAGCTCTTCCACCTATTGATTCCACTTCTTTTTTGGGTATACACTTAATAGTGAAATTATTGGGTCATATATTGTTCTAATTTCTTGAGGAAAGTTCATATTGTCTTGCCGCTGTCTTTAATAAGTGCTCAAATGTTTTTAACACTTCAAAATGGGATTTCTCATTAGAAAATGGAGAGCATTATTGAAACCTGATTGTGAGGTAAGGTGGAATCTCCACTTCTGATGGTGAGTGGGTCTGTAAGCTGCCAGGCTATATAGTCAAGAAATCCAATTTTAGTGTTAGCAGCTCATCACAGCAGGGGATGTCTGACTGGTAAAACCTGAGAGTGGCAGATTGCAGCTGTTAGTAGCAGCTATACCCGCCGATGTTGCAGCAAACCTTGGCAATGCACCTCTAATTCATTTTGGGGTTCTTCTCTTAAGAATTCGAAAAATACAATCCACAGTCAGTAATGGATGGTAAGAGCAAAAGGAGTAGGATTTATTCTAGTGAGAAAGAGAGAGACAGAACTCTCACAGGGAAAGAGAGGACCCCGTAGCAGGTAGCCACTTGAGTGTGCTAGCCTAGGGGTTTTTCCATAGCTCATGGGTCAATGCTGTTGTCCAAATACATGCAAATCAGGTTTTGGAAAAGTATCAATGCAATTGATCCAAATTTATGCTAATCAGGATTTTTAAGAGGACCAATACTTGGTGAGCCCTGCATTCTCCATTCAGGCCTGTCTCATTTCTGCTTTCTTGCTACTAATGGGGAAGCAGGAGGTTGAGGTTGGGTGATTGTGGATGCAGTGCAGCGTGGTGTGGGCATGGTCCGGGTTGCCACTTGGGACAGGTTGGCATACCCTGGCTTGCCATGCCTCAGGCCGCACCATGGAAGGCTCCATGTGACCACAGCCTTCACTTGCTGCTGCATTCCAGCCCACCTTCTTTTGCTGCTCAGTATTTCCACCACCACTTCTCAGCAGGGATTAGTGGGTTGGCTGTGCAGCTCAGTGGCCAGGAAGCCATATCATTATGTTATGTCCATCACAATAACAAATAAATTCTAATAAATTCCATAATGCAAAGTCCATAATGGTATCTGGCCTGTGTTCTAAGTACACTAAACACATGCTGGTTTTAACTATTGTTGTAATAGCCATTACAACAAGGGTGGGCATCTTATCTGGGAAGATGATGCTATTCTTTCAGTACCGTTTGGTTACTTATTGGAGCTGGTTCAGAAAGGTCTCAAGAATACCATCTGCAATTATCCAGGAGTCTGGAACATGGAAGATAGGAGCACATTAGGGTCTTAGTCTCATGCAACATTTTCTTGTTTTTGAAAGTGACCTCCTGCATCGCAACAATGCACCCTGGCTCGCCTTCTGTGCTATCTCGCAGGGAAATGAGTTCCTTTACCATAATACTGACATAAACAGAGAAATGAGAGCTATAATAGAATGGAATGCTTACATCTTTTGACCCTGTCTAGAGGTCAAAAGTCTTTACCACCCCTCAACAGAAAGAGAAGAGCTCATTGACCTAACAGTTTAAATCATTTGCAATTAAAGATGAAAGCTTTTTGCCCTTAACTGCCCACTCAGTGAAGATTGAGGGTGAAAACTTGGCTGACTGAGGGGACAGTAACCCTGCTTCCTGATAATGGATGACTCTGAGGACCATAGTATGGTAACTTCAAACTCTTAGGGATAAAACTTCAGCAGATATAATGAACTGGTTTTCACAGATCTCCTCAGAGATGGTAGAGTGATAAAAAAGGTAAAGAATTCCCTTTCATTATACAAAAATCATAGAAGAATGTTGGTCCTTTCTTCCAGAAAGCATGGGGGTAGAACCATACCATTTGTGCATGTCATTGATGAGGGAGAGAAGGTGTCTACTCAGTTAACGAGAAAATCAAAAAAGATGCCCTAAGATGGACTTGAAGTTCTTTCTCCTTTCAGGACTGAGAGGTGTGGAAAGAACATGCTACATAGAGGAACATGCATTTTAGAGAGCTCTCTATTAAAAATTCATGAACTGTCTCTCTTAGTTTCTGCTTGTCTCTAAGGGGTTGCTTTTCAAAGTATGGCCCCTGGACCAACAGTGTCCACATCACTGAGAGCTTAGAAATGTCAGTTCTGGGGTCCCACCCTGGAGCTAATGAACCAGAAATTCTGCAGGTGGAGTCTAGGCACCAATGTCCTTAAAAGGATTCTAGATGATGATGTAGCCCATTCAAATTTAAGATCATGTGCTCTAAGAGATCAGGGTCCTTTCTCAGCTTTTGACGTCTTTCCATCTTTCCTGACCATGATGGTTCAAATTTCCAAAAACATTTAATCAATGTCAGGCCTCCCAATGAATTAAACAATAAGAAACATGTTCTTGTTAATCAGGAGCCCTCAGGAAGATATCAAGAGAAGATGAAGGACAGTCAAGCATTTCATTGAGCCCCTTGCCCAGCCTCTACTTCTCATTCTTGCTACATAGTTATTGATGTTTGACCTCAAAGAGTCCAGAGAAGAAAAAAGTGTATCCAGCCCTCCAGTCATGGGCCAATATATGGCTCTCTTGTCTCGGGTCCTGGTGTGTTAGGCAGCTTTTCATCACTATGACAAAATACCTGAGAAAATTAAATGAAAAGGAAGAAAATTGCAAGGCTGGTCAGCAGCAAAAGAGGACAAGAGAGAGCGGGCATTTCTGCAGTTAAGGTGTCACTCTCCCTCCTGAGACATTTCATCAATATCCTTTGGTGTTTGAAACCCCTCCAATAAGGGTTTCACTTATACTAAGTGAAATAAGCTAGACACAAAAAGACATTCTATGATTCTCAGGAACTACACTGGTCAAATTATAGAGACAGAAGTTGTGATGGTGATTTTTCCAGGGGTCGGGAAGATGAGGAATGGGCAGATAGTGCTCCATGGTCACAGAGTTTTAACTGGAAATGGAACAAATTGAATCACAGTGGAGCCAGCAATATTTGCTACTGTATACATGGAGATCCTGACACAAGGCAGGCTTCTGTGCTCAAAGTCTGATTAGCAGCTCTGATGTTACCTCACATTCCTTTTCACCGAAATACCCACGAAGATAAAGAAAGTTGAACGTTCAAAATAATGTTAACAAAATGAGGCAACTCAACACCAGGATCTAAGGAGAACTGACACAGACAGAACTATTTGGGGTCATAGAATCGACCCCAGCTTCTGCTTGTGACATACCTCAACTTTCTTTCTTAACACAGAGGACCCCAAGGACAAGGAGAAAAGGCACTTCACGGCATTCTGCCATCCACTTTTCCTTGACTCCAAGCCCACCAGGAGGTGCCATACCCACTTGGAGATAGATGGGCCTCGCTCTCTGCCCTTGTCCTTGTTCTTCTCTCTACTTCTCCCTGCTGAATTCAAATGAGTTGAGTCTTTTGGATACCAATTTAGTAAAAGGTTTCCAAAAATCTGTTCCATGATCCAGCAACACTGCTACTACATGTTCATCCCTAAGTAAAAAATCAGAGCTGTGTCCAAAGATCTAACTCCAAAAAGGTTTTAAAGATGTTCCTCTGTTATTTTTTTAAAAAACAGGGAAACAACCAATATTTCCAATTCAGTTATATTTGCACACTGTGAAATAATATTTGGCTTTTACTGATGTTGCAGTGTATACTGACATGAAAATGTTTGAAAAACAGGTAATCATGCAACATATGTCTAGTATAAATTCAGTTTCTTTTATGACTACTCCCATCCAAAGACTAATCAAGGTACTAATAGAGATTATTTCCAGGTTAGTAGGATCATTTTCCCATTTATTTTCCATAACTTATATGTTTCTTTTAAAATGAGAAAATAAGGCAAGAAAACTTACTATAATTTTAAATTATATTGCAAGTGGTAATAAATCCCCAGTGTTGCCCTGTCAACAGACAAAACCATCCTTCTGACTTGACTGGGAAACCTGCAGATTCTAGCAACCAAAGGCCTGAGGAAGGGAGGCTCGGAGGAGCCCAGCCCGCCTCAGGCAGCTTTGTTCCAGTGGCAGCTCAGCACATCACATCAAGGCCTCAGCCTGATGCTCACCGATCTGGAAATCAGGTCCCCTCTGAACTGCATCCTCTGGGGACAGTTCCAATATACCCAGTTTAAACAGATTACATACAAGGACTGGTGGAGCCCTGACAAAGGCTGAAGCATGAATTTGAAGCACCCAAGAATTGGCCTGAAAAAAAAATGGACATTTTAATAGTGAGGGAGGGTGTCATCTCACAGAAGATACACTGGAGGGGAAAGAAAGCAGAAATGTCCCATTTGAAGATGTTCCAGGGATCCTGGGGCATTGCCCAGGCCCTGCTAACAGCACCACCCACTGAAAGGAGTCACAGCAAATTCACCTGCTGTTCCCATGGGCTGTGCAGGGATTCTTTCTATGTACTGGAGAATCAAGAAAAGGGTCAACATTCCCATTCTTATATTGCTATGGTCTGAATGCTTGTGTCCCCAAATTCATATACTGAAATCCTAATCCTCAAGGTAACAGTATTAGTAGGGGGAGGGACTTTAGGAGGTGATTATGTCCTGAGGATGGAGCTATCGTGAAAGAGATTAGTGCTCTTATAATAAGAGGTCTCAGAAAGCACCCTCACCTCTCTTGCCATTTGAGGATGCAGTCAACAGATAGTCATCAGTGAATCAAGAATAATGTGGTCCCCACCATATGCCATGCCTTGATGTCAGACCTCCAGCCTACAGGACTGTAAGAAATAGACTCCTGTCATTGATAAGTCACATGGTCTATGGTGTTCTATTTCAGTAGCCTGAATGGACTAAGACATACGAGGTAGTAGATGGACATGTATGACATATGCTAGTGTTTAGAGCTTTTCTACAAGGAGTTTTTTTTTACTTTATTTTTGCAAAATCAATAGGAGAGAAACTAGCACAGGTTTTATTTTTTCTGCTTTTGAGATAGAGAATAGGAGGTGAGGGTGGAGGCAGGAGGCAGGTGGAGGCGGGGGAGAAAGAGGAAGAAAAGCTGCTGCCTTGGCATCTCCTCTGTGCAAGTGCTTCGTAGAGTCCTCTCCTCTAAATTACAAGTTCAGGAAGGCCATGGCTATCAGACCAACATACACCCCAGCACTGGTGGAGGCCAGAAGGCCTTCCTTAAAGTTCCCAGGCTCAGACAGCAAACCTTGACTCCCCAGATGGTCTTTCACGTAGGGTCACGTTCTCCCTAAATAGCCACTCTCAATTAAGTCTGTCCAGGCACACATTGAAACTGGGATCTCCACACTATCATTTAAGATAAAGTTTGCAAGTAAATAGTTTCTGCTATCTTCCAGTATACTTAGTTCTCCAAAATTTACAACAACAGATAAGTTCATTACAAATGAGCATCATCAATTTTTCTTGTTTGTTTGGGTAAGGCAGATCCAGGCAATTCTGTATGAGATAATCTTTTTCATGTTCACTAAAGAAATGTGGTTACTTGAAAACAGCAAAGTGGATCTTAGAGGCATGATTCCTGAGGGGACACGTGTTGCAAAGAAAGCCCTGGCTAAGGAAAAGTGGAAAAAAATACAACAAATTACCTTCTTTCCCAGAGTCACAGGGCTCAGGAACAAAGCAAGCTTGGGAAGTGGAGGGAGGGTGTTTGAAACTGTCTCCAGGCAAAAGCATTCATACCCATTCAAGGAGCTGTGTGCAGTCCTGCCCAGCTAATACTGGTTGGTGATAGCAACTAAAAAGGAGGAAATGTGTTCATCAATGTCTACCAAGACAAATATGTTATGTATGCACAGAAACACAGAGGAAAGTGTTGGAAAGGAATAACAACAGAACAATATTCTCAATGATTTGTATTTTCTTTTTGATTATCTGTGTTTTCTTATTAAAATTTATCCTATGTTTTCATTAAAAAAATAAGTTGGAAGGTGTTACGATTTGTATCCAGAATGATCCCTCAAAAGCTCATGTGTTAAGCAATACAGCAATGTTCAGAGGTGAACCAAATGGATCATGAGATCTCTGAACTTGTCAGTGGATTAATCCATTTGATGATGGATTAATAATTTGAATGTACTTACTGAGAAGTGCTGAAAATAATAGGTAGGATGAGACTTAAGAAAGAAGGTCACTGGTAGGATGGCAATGGGGACTGTATCTGCTGCATCTGTTCCTCACCCCTTCCTTTCTCGCTCGCTCAGTTCCCTGGCTGCCACAAGCTGACAGCTCTCTACTTTGTCCTTCCACCATGATGTTCCTGTGATGGAGTCCGCTGACCATGGGCTGAGCCCTCACAAACCAGGAGCCACAATAAATCTTTTCTCTAAGTTGTTCTCGTTGGGCATTTTGCTCACGGTAACCAAAGAAGATGGCTAGCAGAAGGGAAAACCGGCTGGCTGTCATAAACAATGTGAAGATTAACCCTGTAGTCACAGAGGAGAGATCCAACCTGCAGAAGAAGTTTATTATTGAAACACTTCTGACCAGAAGAATTGACAGAGAGAGCAAACATTCTGATTCACTCTCTCCGCTTTTAATGGAGGCAAGGCAGAAATGCAACTATTTTGTGGTCCTTTGAAAATGCAAGTTCAATAGCAATACATTCATGAGTGACCTGTTTTTTTCAGCAGAAAAGAAGTCCTCATTCCCTGAGAATATAGCCTCATATATTAGGCTATATATAGCCAGGACTATCTAAATTCTATCCCAGTAAATTGCAGAAAGAAGGTACTGAGAAGACATAGAAATGGCCATGGTAATTCAACTGCCGTGGGAAGTTAAAGCTGTAATAAGAGAAGATAACATTGTTCACTGACATTTTGTCTTACTCCATTGGGGCTACTATCACAAAAATATCACACACTGGTTAACAAACAATAATCAATTATTTATCATGGTTTGGGAAGGTGGTGAGTCCCAGATTGGAATGTTGGCAGATCTGCTGACTGGTGAAAGCCACTTTCTGGTCATAGTCAGACACCTTCTCACTGTCTTCAAATGGAAGGGACGAGGGAGCCCTTAGAGGGAGCCCTTAGAGGGGCACTGAGTTCTTTCATGAAGTTCTAGCCTTTTATGACCAAATAACCTCTCAGGGGTTACATTTCCTCATACCATGAGCTCGAGGGTTAGGGTTTCGCCATATGGATTTGGGTAGGACGTGAGCCTTCAGCCCTCACTATTTTTTGACCATTTACCTTTGGAGAACCCATCAAGAATTTCTGAAGTTTTCCCTGCATCATATTTGGGTACACTTTCAATTGTCTTTTAAATTCAGAATTATTTAGCTCACACTCTGTGTGAGGACAAGGACTTTTCTATCTATAACAGCAATAAGGTTTCTGCTTGATCATCTCTGTGACACTACTTGGAGTAGGATACTTCCAGAGCCATTGAATCCATTCCTCCAGTGGCAGGCTCACTGCACATCCACCACTAGCTCTCCCAGTGGCTGGGGCCATGCCCTGGTAAGACAGCCTGTGGCCCATGGCCCTGGGTAATTAGTGGTCTCTTCTGGGACTGAACCAGTTAACTTGGCCTCATCAACACAAAGCCCCTAGTTAACGCTCCATGCAAAGGTATTTCTTGTAAAATCACTCCAAGTCTGGGTGCCTGGTTCATCCTTTGACTGAATTAGAAAGTAAACTTCTTGACATTGAGTCCCTCAAGACCCTTTGTAATCACAGCAGAGAAATGTGACAGACTGAATTGGGTCGAGAGGTCACCGTGAAAGTAAGGCTCATGTCATCAACTCGGCACTGACAAAGAGCCCTCCCCTAGAGGAGGGTGTAGGCACCGGTAGAGTCACCTCCCTGGATTAGCTATACTTGGCTTTTTTTTTTTTCTTCCTTCTCTTTGATCATGTAAAATCAAGTCCCAAGAATGTCACCCCAAATTCCTTTTGTAGTCCCTTCTATACACTAGAAACTCTTTATTAGGGTCTAGCCCCAAAATTCATTCATTCCACAAGCACTAATTCAGCAAAAGAAAAGACAATTATTTAAAATGTATAACAAAGTCCTAAGGGAATAGGGGCAGAACAACCAGTTACAGAGAATGCCCTAGTAGATTGGATGTGACAGACTTCAGTTCTCATTACAGAGATGCCCAGAGAGACACCCCCCTATCATTCATGCTTGCATTCCTGTGTACGACAAATCAACTTAGTAATCACTGGCCAGAGCAGCAGGCCTTTGAGTCACACTCGATGCCTGGTGCTCCAGTGGTTTTTGCTGCCATCTCTACTGACATATTTAATGGGCTAAATTACAGTCATTTCCTTATGTGACTAGTCCCTCATTCAAGGATGGCAGTCAGTAACAGTGATTTCTTCACTATTACATCTCCTCCATGGATAGCACGTGATAGGTGTTCACATGGTATTGATTGGCTAAATTTGATATGCATAATTATATTCCTAACACAGCCAGCATCAGCAACCCCTCTCCACAAAATGCACAGCCCAACAATGCAACTGCAATTTGATTTTTATCCAGTCATACAGGTGAAGGCAATTAGTAAATTGTAAACTTCCATGTGTATGTGAAATGGCATTGCTCACTCCTGTGCAGAACTGGATCCACAGAGAAAGGACCTGGAACTTGAACTTTCATCCTAGTGTAGACCATATATGGATTCACTCCTAGTCCTTTGTCTCTCAGTATAATTCCTCATTGAGTCTCTTGTCCAAGTTCCTCTCCAAGTTCCCAAGGGTTATTTGGGCAGCAACCTGGAAGAGTTTCTTCCTTAATGGGCAGAGCAGGAAGGGGATAGGGAAGACATAGGTATTCATGGGCAATAAAAGAAACAGCTGCATCCCAAGGTTAGTGTTAAGCACAGTGGATATTCCTTTTGAGTGAGGGTTTTCCTGGCATCTGAACCCCCATGTTTGAAGACATTCCCACAATGAGAATAAAAAATAATCCAAAAGCCAAAAACAATCTAAATGTTTGCGTTCCCAGTCAGCACGTGGATGCTGTATCCCAAGTCCCTAGGACACCTGTGCCCACCACCAAGTACTTTTCCTGGGAACTAGAAATGCAAACACACAGGAAATATATGAGAGTCACTCCAGCAGAGTCGGCCAGGTAGATCCAGGCAATATTTAGATCCAGAAATAGCCATGTCGGGAGGACTATCTAAACCAGGGGCTGGTGGCACCATGCTCACCTGAGTCTCCTGATGCTTTGCCAGGAAGCTGTTCTGGCCAGTTTAGCGTTCCTTGGCACCCCACTCTGTATGCCCGCTAGCTCCTCATAGTTTCCCATCTTTGCCTTAATTTCTAAGATTGCTATAGAGGTGACCTGAAATGTTGAACCAGAGATAAAGAAAAGCCTCATGGAAATCCACAGGAAATAAACCAAGGGAACAGGCTTTCTAGGTATAAGGTATTTACAGGAATCTGAGGTTACTGAGCTGCATGCCTGCAGAGGACAGAACCCTCAGAGAGTCCCAGCCTTTTAATCTTCCACCGTAGCCTCTTCCTATTTCTTGCTTGTGTAACATCCTCCATTTCAAAGAAGTCCCAGGTATGAGGATTACTCTTTCCCTCATAGTAGTTAAATTTTTGTGGGCACCTCTGAGTATGTCCTTTGGAAGAGCAACTCTCTAGTCCAAAGGTATCCAGATTTAGAAAGCTTTTGATGTATGTTGCCAAATTCCCCTCCAAGAGTACCAATTTACCCATTTACACTTTGACTGGCAGTATATTAAAGGGCCTTCTCCCTCCATCCTAGCTAACACCAGGGATTATCATTCTTTTGAGTTTTTGCCAATGCATTGGGTTTAACATTGTATGTTATTGCTGTTTCAATTTGCGCTTTTAAAATTACTTATTAAGTTAACATATTTTCATGTTAATTGTCAATGAGTATTCTTTTATAAATTGCCTATTCTGTTTTATTTTCAGGTGATCATTGACATTTCTCATTGATTTAGAAAGAAATTTAAGCTATGCATCATGTTTTTCTCATTTTTCAGAAAAACTTTTTCCACTTTGTCATTTAATTTATAATTGGGAATGTTTCTATTACTTTGCATATAGTCTAACATATCTCTAATCATCATGGTAAACAAAAAATAAAATAATATCTTCTGAATCTCACTGTCTTTCAAATATTAAGATGAAGAACTGAATAATGTTTAGCACTCCATTTTCTCTTACTAATTGATTTTGATGTTTTAACCTGGAGATTTAGGCCTGGGCTATGGTTAACTTATAATTTTATACTATGCATTTTATTGAGCAGTAATTTTTACATGTGCAATTTATTTTATAAACAAACATGTATAGTTGGCTCTCCATATCTGTGGGTTCCATATCTGTGGATTCAACCAATAACAGATCAAAAATAATCAAAACAATCACATCTGTATGAAATGTGTACAGACTTTTTGTTGTTCATTAATATTAATACAATATAGTCTAGCAACTCCTTACATGGTATTTTCACTGTGTTCACTATTATAAGTAATCTAGAGATAGTTTAAAGTATATGGGAGGATGTGTATAGGTTACATGCAAATACCACACCTTTTTATATAAGGGATTTGAGCATCCTGGGATTTTAGAACCAGTCCCCCAACGATTTCAAGAAAGTAATATGTGCGAAACACTAAGCATATCACATAATAAGTAATAACTAAATATTGGCTTTAACATTATTATTTTAATAAGTATTTTGAATTAATACCATGTTTGACTATTTTAATGCTTACCAATAGTTCTTTTACATAGAATTTCCTGTTCTTGAGTTTTGACTATTTTTCCATATTTCACATTAAATAAATTTTTTCAAGTAATTTCTTCATTCAAAAAATAAACTCTGGGTGGATATTTTTTAAGCTTTTGGACCTCTGGCAATCCTTCTGTTGTTCACTCTATAAAAGAAAAAAAATGGCAGTGTTTAGTTATTGTTTAGACACAATACTTTTAAACTATTTATTCTTCCCTTATTTTTTACTGTTTGGCAGAACACAGGAGAACTTTGCATTTCTTTGTGTTTAATCTGCTGAAAATTTTTGTCAAATAATTACAGATGTTTTTCTTTGTCTTCATAAGAAAATGTTCATAATGCCATATGGATTTTAATTTTGCCCTTGAACTTTTGGTTTCCTTCCATTTTTTCCTAGTTCTGCTGTCCATCTTTAACTTTCATCTCGCTACCTTTTCATCTTAGATGACCATCTCCTTGGGCTTCCTCACTCCTGTTTGATAGAGACCAGATAAACTTATATTCTGTTAAGAATATCAAGTATTTATTAGGAGCTAATTTTCTGGCTTCTAGGATAGACCATCTTCAGGGTCTGCTCCTCTGATACTCAGGTGGGATAAGATCTATCTCAACCGGTGGTTTTCCCCAAATCCCACATAGATTTCTTCCTTGTTTTACATACATTTAACAATGGGATGTCCAAAAGCTTTTAAGTTTTTATATTTTTCTCTGAGACTTTCTGTGCCCCTTGAATATGTATTATTTACTTCTATAGGGAAAGGATTAAGGATCTGAAAATAGTGTTGTAGAATATTCCTTGAGCTCCCAAATGAACATGCTCTTCATGTTGTTGCTCTAGTTTATCAACATTTAGTTTTTGACCACTCAGTGTTCAGGAAATCAGAAGATCTGGATCATATCTTGGCCCTGATGCTAAATAACTGTGGAATTTAGGTATTTTCCCTCTCCAATCTCAAATTATTTCTCCTCTGCCTAAAAAAAGGAAAATGAACTAAGTGAGTTCTACTTTTCTTTCTCATCAATGAAGCATCACATCGTGTTATCATCTCCAAGTTCTCAGATTGAGGCGATTTATGTAAATGGAATTTTGTTTACATGATATTGTGCCAATGTTTATAGTTATGTCTCAATCTAGCCCTATTCCCATCTCTCCTCTATTCGACATAGTCCCCCAAGTGAAATATATTCATAGGGGAAAAGGAAAAGGGAAGAAAGAAGAGCCTACTTATGTTTTAATCCCTAGATCTCAGCCAAAAGTCTAGTGAGCAAGATGGGCATGTGGAATATCCCTTATGCCTATGCTATCTAGACCAAGGTAGCCACAAGCCAAAGTCCACCCAATTTTGTCAAGATACACATTGAGAATAGAAAGCAATTTAGTGTCAAAATGCAAAACTAGTTCCGCCATTTGTTCAAGAATGGGACTCGTTGGCGAGTCACTTAGCTAAACTTTAATTTCCGTGTCTTTAAATGTGGTTAATAACCCATATCTTGTAGTGATGCTAGTAAAATAAAAAGACATACAGGTGGGAACATGCAGCACATCCTTAGACTTAACAAGCATTGAGTAGAAGAACCAATGAGGCATTTTCAAAAAGCAGAATAGACCAACGGGATCATGGTTTTCCCAGGATCTGCTGTGGTGAATTTACCAGAGCTGGGCAGAATCCTAAAGTGGGATGGATGTCTAATTAAGCTAATTAAATAGGGACTCTTTTCTTTTTTGCTCTCCTGTTTTTCTGTTGGCTCTAATAGAGAGAAACGAGTTAATGAAAAACAAACATTTCCTAGTGAGTCCTCCTTAAACAGCTGAAGGTTGTTGCAAGGTTGAGAAAGAAAACAACTTCAACTCAATTCAAAAGGTCAGGAATTAGAATAACCAAAACAATCTCATGACAAGAGCCAGTTCCTGGGAAGCCATGAGTGACAGTAGCCCAAAGCTATCTAACCAGTGTGAACAACAGGAAAAGTCCTGGGAACAAAGAGAAACAAATCCTCCTCAAAGTTTGGGCTCCATTTCATCACCTCCTCCTCCTGCAAGGCCACAAATGACTTCAAAGTAATTCATAGACAGGGGTCCACTGAATTCAATACCGAAGTAATTCGCTTCTCAGTAGTCAAAAAGTGACTCCCAGTCATGTTCAAGTTCAAAAAGATTGCAGCTCTAGTTGCTAAAACCTGTTGTCATTTCAACACACCCTTAGGAGACTTAGGATGTCACTCTAGACCTCCAGGGTAATAAGCATTGCATGGACTTGGGAGGCAGACAGGAAGGTGAGTAGAAAATATCTCCCAACAAAATACCAGGTGAATATAAAGAGGAAAAGTAATAAATACAGGGTGGAGGAATTTGGAAGACACCATCACCATTTGATAAGATCATGGATGGCAGCATGATATTCCTCCTGGTTTGAGGCACCAAGAAAAGCCAGGATGAGATCTGTGTTTCCTATCAGGAATCCGTATCTAGAGTCTCTTCACCAAGAGACACAGACAAATCCTGGTGGAGGGTTGTCTTTGAGAATGAAAGTTTTGCACTTTTCCAAAGGCAAAGACATGATCAGTAACAGAGGAAGACCTAGAAACTATTCCAGAGTGAAGGAGATATGAGACACACACACACACACACACACAAAAATGGAATGTGTGCTCCTGAACAGGATCAGAAAGAATAAACAGACTTGGATGTGACAGTTATCAAAATTTGAACAGTCTACGAATCACCTACCACAGTGAGAGCTGCCAGAGGGTGATTTTTCACGTTCATCACTGCACCTACATGTACCTGCTGGCATTATGCTGTAAGAAAGAGCATTCATTTTCCTCCATCATTATCAACTGGTATTGGTACACACTTGCGGATTTCTACATTATTCAGTGGGCAGCCATCCAACAGTTTGGGGCTCAAGTTGTCCCTTCTTTTGTTAGGAAGACCCTATAGGCAGCCTTCTGTGCCCTTTTGATGCAAGCCTCAGGTTCCTCAAACTCCTTTTTATCTTCTGGTACCATATATATTCCAGGCTCATCTTGTATTTTCCTGCTGCACGACTTCATCAGGTCATTTTCCCAAGGATTCCTAGTTTCTTATAGCAAAGTATTTAGAACCAATCTGGATATTAGATATGTTTTCTGCTTTTGGAAGAAAGAATGGCTGCTTCTGGGCCATGGTAGTGACTGCAGGGGAAAAACATATGCACACACACAAATTATCATTTTTTCATAATGTATAACTATTTCGTTAGCAGTCATGCCCAATAAGTTTGCATGCTGTTTTAAGCCCTAATAACCTGAGATGTGTAAATACTGTAAACTTACAGATATACAAGTTGAAAATTTTATTATTTACATTTTTTACATAAGCATATATAATTCAACTTCCAATGAGTAAGTACCATTGTAAGCAATCTCCCCAGTTGGATTTTAAATGCTTTTGGTGCAAAGAAGAGTATTCTTTTTTTTTTTTAAATTTTGAATCCACTATAGCTTACAAAAGAGTCAGTATTATCACTCAACATATATGAATAGAATTGAATATCTATATACCCATCCACCCCGTCCACAGGTATTAAAGACAGGAAGCAAAAAAAACAAAACAAAACCTCAACATCCTCAGTGTCTCCCTATGTTTAAGAACTTCCTTCTTGTTTGAACAAGTGGAAGACATTCATCAGGATGTTCCTAGTCACAAATTAGAAAACTTTAATAAGAATTGTGCTCCTGATTAAATGACTTTAGGGCAGAAGTCTTTTCCTATGCAAGCACAGATTGTTCCACCTATAGATATTTCTTTAATATTCAGAATCAGAGAAGTGGAAAATACGTGGGTGCTATCTTTGTATGTGGCTTGAAATGTCTCCTGAGGGTTCATGTGCTACAAGTTAGTCCCAATGTGGCAGTGTTGAGGAGGTAATACACTTAGGAGGTGGGGCCTAGTCAAAAGGGGATTAGGTTGGAGGGGCTTTGCTGTTGGAAAGAATTAATGCTGGTCTTCCTGAGTAGGCTAGGTCTGGTGGGAGAGGATTAGTTCCCAAAGGAATGGGTTGTTATAAGAAGAGCAAGTCTAACCCTTCCTGGGCCCTTTGTCTCCTGTCTCTCCACGACATTTCCTCTGCAGACTTCTGCCATGCTGTGATGTGGCCAGAAGGCCTTCACCAGAGGCCAAACTGTTGGAGCTGCCCAGTCTTAGACTTCCAGCCCTTCAAAACTGTAAATTAATTTCTTTTCTTTATAAAGTACCCAGCCTTGGATATTTTAACAACAAAAATGGACTAAGATAAATAAGACAAAATATTGAGAAATATAAAAATGACTCATTCTTTGCTTTATGCTGTAGCTGGGAATAAGTGCTTATCTAAGATCAATTCAGATGCTATGAGTTAATTACTAGTCATTTTTGTTTAGTACAGAGACAAAGCAATGTAAAAAAATCTGATTTTTTCTAAGTAATTTCATGTAAAAAAAATCATCTATTAATAAAAATTAAAGGACTTAAAATCAGATTGCCTCAGTGATGCAGCCACATCAATGTTCATAGCTGCTCAATTCACAATAGCTAGATTATGGAATCAACCTAGATGCCCTTCAGTGGATGAATGGATAAAGAAACTGTGGTATATATACACAATGGAATATTACTCAGCTATAAGGAAGAATAAAATTATGGTATTTGTAGGTAAATGGATGATGTTGGAAACTGTTATGCTAAGTGAGATCAGCCAATCCCATAAATCCAAAAGCCGAATGGTCTCTCTGATAAATGAATGATGATGCATAATGTGGGGGGGAAAGATGGCAAGAATGGAGGAAAGATAGCTAGCATAGAGGGAAGGGAGGGGTGGGGGCGGGTGGGGGATAAAATTAATAACAGAGTGTGTGACTGATACCATTGCCCTGTGTAAATGCATGAACGCACAGATGGTGTGACTCTACTTTGTGTACAACCAGTGAAACAATAGCTGTACTCCATTTGTGTTCAATAAAAAAAAAAATTAAAAAAATAAAAATTAAGTTTTTCAACAGATCATTTGCAGAACAAGAAGACATTCTTCTGTTCACACAAGCACAAAAGATTTGAGAAAGTAGCTGCATTCTTTTTTTTTTAGAACCCATGTATTTATATATATTTTCATACTTATTTTCACATGTACATTCTTATGAATATTCAAGTGCCCGATGTACATATTCATTCCCAAACCCTAACACTAACCCCCCGCCCAAAATTTAATACTAATCCTATGTATTCCCCAAAGTAGCTACATTCTTGATAAGCTCCAAATTGATCCCCTGGCATTTTGAGGTTCTTTTATAAATTAGGAGGAAACAAATATCCTAAATTTTATAGGTGAGTTTTCCTGGCCACCAAATCATAGGCAAATGAGACTAATTTCGGTACATTATGTCTAATTTATCCCATCCCTGGGCTCTTGTTCTTATCCTCCTCACTCCTGGGTCTGTGATAGAAAAGTTAATTAAGAACTCACCACAACATAGTTTAAGTTGAGCAGAATGCAGATGAATAATCCAGTAGCAAACATTCTGGAAACAAATTTCCCGAAGTTTTTCTCACTTGACTGTCAGCTCCAAAAGAGCAGAAACTAGGTTTATTTATCTTAGATATGAAGTTCCGAATAGTAACAGCTACTATTAATTGAGGCACCAGAAAGAGCCAAACATTTTTTATATTCATTCTAATTCTCATGACAATCCTTTAAGACAGCATTATGATTGTGCTAATCAGTTTTCCATTGCTATAACATGTACCTGAGATAATCAACTTATGAAGAAAAAAGAATCTATTGCAACTCACAGTTTCAGAGGTTCTGGTTCATGAGCACTTGTTCCCATTGCTTTAGGTCTGTGGCAAGGCAGGGCATCAAGGCAGGAGTTCATGATGGAGCAAAACCACTCACCTCAGGGTCAGGGAGCAGATGTGCCTTCAAAGGCATATCCCCAGTGACCTAAAGACTTCCTCAAGACTCCAACTCTTAAGGTTCCAACACCTCCCAATAACACCACCCTGGAGATTGAGCCTTTAACACATGGGCCCCTGGGGACATTTAAGATTCAAACTATAGCAATGATTATCCCAATATTCCAGAAGAGCATCTGAGGCTCAGAGAGGTTTCCACGTAGCAGAGATCCAACCATCAGTCTGCAGTATGGCTGGGAAGTGAACTGTCAAGTCTGGCTGGTTCAGAGCCTGATTCTTTGCATGAGGCCATGCCCCTTGCTCCACCCCAACACAAGGAAGAATGCCTGCACACAGTAAGATTCAATTTGTGATCACTGAAAGGAATTGAACTAGACTGGGCCATGAGCAGCCACAGCAGCAGCATCCAGCAGCCCCTGCAAACTGAGTGCGGGCAAACGTGGGGAGTAAAATCTCTCATGGGAAACCTGGAATGAGCACTTCCAACTTACTTTTTAGTTTCCAAAACGTGAAAATGAGGTAGCTGTGTTTGACCACCAGGGTGGCTTCTGACGTTCCTATTCTTTACTTTGACTTGTCAAAATTCCTTCCTTCTGTGTTGAGGGGAGATGCTTTGAAATTCCTATTCTCACTAAACCCCCTCTAACTGTAGCCCACAACCTGTCTCTAATTTTAGAAGTAGTTTTCATTAAGGAAAAAAAAAAAAGGCTTCAACCAATTAGCTACTTTGGAAAAGTAGATGCTTAGCAAACAAAGGTGTGATACATGAGCGATTCCCACTGAGAAAGCTGAAGCATCCATCATGTGCCCAAGAATATTTTTTAAAGGTCCATATTTACATATCTTCTTTTTCTCTTCTGCATTAAAACAAAGAAAGAATGAATGGTTGTTTTTCTTTCTTTCTTTCTTTCCTTTTTTTTTTTTTGCAAATGGGGAAGAATTAGCAATGAAAATCGGCATACACTGTAAATAAAAGCCAAATTTCCTATAAAATAGAAAGGCCTTCAGATATGTGACAAAAGCTATTCATTCCGTTGTCATTCTCCCATGAAAGACCTAATGCTATTTTTAAGATCAAACACTCTACCTTGTGCAAATGTGCTTGGTAATAAAGTTGGAGGGGAAATATTGAACATGTACTTATCTCAAATGTATATATTTCTAATTTCTAATTGTCCAAAAGTGAACCAATATCAGGATCAAGCAAAAAGTGGGGGAAAAGGCAAATGCTAAACCTCTTGGGGGATGAATGTATTTTCCACACTGGAGTTTGAAAATTAACGCTTTCGAGAACCAGCAATCATTAGCACATCAGGAATGAGTGTGATACCTCCTCTTTCAGCCCAGTTAATGAAACAATTCTCTTTATTTGTTTTTTTTTTTTCCGCAGAATGCAGCATTCACGGGGCTTATAGAGGCAGAATTCCATGGAGGTCAATGGAAGTTCACCTGTCAAAAATAGAAGTACTGACCTATAAAGAATTTTTTCCAATGTAATCTTTTCTGGGGCTGGGAGTAGTCAAAAGAAATAACAACCGACAGGGGCAGAAACTGATGTTTGGAGAATGGAGGGCTGTCAAACACACATCCTCTGCTGGAGCCCAATAGGTTCTCTGCTTAATTGCGTGCCCCTACAGAACCCAGCAAGCTGGGCTGCAGCAAGCTGATGCCTTCTTCCTAGGCATACTGAGACAGAAGCTCAAATTTGTTCTCAGAATAGAAAAACAGAAACCCCCAAATGATCCCCTCAATAATTAAGTCAATGGAAGGAGGCTGCCTAATCTGAGGAAGAATTTGCTTTATTTTTGCAGGACTGGAGATGGAATCCAGAGTCTTGCACATGCTAGACAAGTACGCTACCACTAAACCCCATCCCTAACTTAAGAATTTCCAGTTTAGAAGCAAAATTCCCTTTGAAATAATGTCTTTCTCTCCTTAAAGACGGTTGAAAATGTCTACCAGAAGCAGTGGAAACTACTACTAATTTCCAGTCTGCAAATAAACCTTTTAAAGAATAGGTATGTTCTGTACTAAGAAAGTTAAGTGTTTGTGTTCTCTGTATTTTTGGTTTGATTATTTGTATACAGGGCTGGAGATGTGGCTCATTGGTAGAGCACTTGCCTGGTGGAAGGCCCTGGGTTTGATTCACAGCAAAAAAAAAAAAAAAAAAAAAAAAAAAAAAAAAAAAAAA